>JANHGN010008860.1:5930-25424 GCA_024605025.1 Megaceryle maxima
CCCTTCCCTTCCCTTCCCTTCCCTTCCCTTCCCTTCCCTTCCCTTCCCTTCCCTTCTTCCTGTTTTGTCTGGTCATTTCCCTTCCGGAAAATTTCACAGAGTTTTAACTAAAGATAAAAGACTCTTTGCTGACTGTATAAAGAGTATTAATTTCATATCAGAGAAAGCAATGGTTTTAAGAAGTGCACAGACAGCTGTGTACCAGCTACTTTTGTGTAGATGTCAGAAAGTCCTTCTTATCAGAAGAGGTTTACTAGCTGTTCCTCATACAGTTGAGTCTTTACTAGAAAATCAGAGCTGAAAGGACCTGTGCCCTATACACAATTTCACAAACCACCTTCCTTCAACCATACCCCCCAAAAATTAACAATAATTTGATAGGATAGCCATGGAATGTGTTTAGTAACACTCCAGACAAATTAATTTATTTCCAGCCACAAATTTCAGTTATCTTATGTTCTCCGTAACTTTGATAAAATCATTACTAACCAGTTCTATAACATAGGTTAAGGAAATATGACAGGATGAATTTATATGATTAATTAATTTCTTTACAGTAAGATTTGCTTTAGAGAGGGGAAAAAAAAATCCACCATGTTTTCCTGCATCATAATGCACTGAAAAACAGTCACTTTCCTCACGTTTGGTCTGAAGATGGTGAACGCCAGGAGTTTTACTTTTCAGATGCAGACATCAATGAGAACAATGTTGAGGGATGTAATTGATCGGTTTACAAGATTGCAGTCATAGGCCACCAGGAAATCCATTTTGACTTAATCAGCTTTCCAATTTTTCAGGTAAAATATAGCACTTCTGGATCATATCCAAGCAATGAAGACACAGTAATTAAATAATTTGATACAGTTTATACAGTGCTCACAATTTTTAAATCAAAATGGTATTTTAGCAAAAATTAACACTAGTTTTTCCCCATCTTGTGTACCTCACTCCTCTTTTTTTCAGTACTGCAATGAAAACTGTGTTTTTCCTACTTAAATCTGGTTTATGACATCCATGTCTCTGTGGATATTCTTGTAATGGTTTAGGGTCAGGGCAGACCACTAGACCTCCCTCCCCAAAGGGGAAGAGAAAGGGAATAAGGGAGAGAGACTTAGCGATTAGAAGAGGAAACGAGAACAGCTTTGATGAAAATGGAAATAATAATAAAATTAGAATATTTACAAATACATACAAAACCAGTATTGAACCCAGCCCTGCCTGATATCAATTATGTCACCATCACCACTGATGCTGGGGAGCAGGCACTGGGGAAGTCCCAAACTGGGCCCAGCAGCAGACAGGAACTATGTTCAGGAGCTGGATTCTGGTACCAGATTCAGGAACAGACCCATTGGAATTGAAGGCAGAACAGACAGAGGCATTCTTGGATGTAGGAAACTGGAAGAGGATCCAAGCTAAGGCAAGCCAAGCCAGCAAAGCGGGCCAAGAGGGCAAGAACCTCCTCATCCCTCAGCTTTATACCAAACATGATGTGTATGGGATGGAATCCCTTGTTGGTCAGTTTGGGGTCACCTGTCCTATCTGCTCCTCCTTGCAGGTGCAGCCTTTCACTTTCCTGCATCCCCCAATGTGGTACACAAGATCCAGCAGTGGCCTTGGTCTGCACACCAATCCTTGGTAGTAACTCTAAACATGGGGTGTTATCACTCCTAGCAGCAGACACCGTCTGTGAAAACAGGCTGCTAGTTTCAGACAGTGCTGTTAGTTAGAAGAACTGAGCTGAAAAGTAAAATCCCTGAACAGGATTAGTTCTGTTCTCACTCAAACCAGGACAATTCTGCAGCAGGTTAAATGTGTGAAATATTCATACATGATATAATTACTGTTTGTGCAAATTACACTCTGCTACAGGAAAAAGACATTTCACAAGGGACAACCTTACTGAATGATTTTGAGCATTTTTTGAAAAGGATCATCATTCTATTTTTGTGGGGATTTTTCTTTCTTTGTTGTATTTTTTCAGTGTAGATTTTACCTTTTCTTCCTTGAACTTACCTATCATGATTCAATACTTGAGGTGCTGAGTGTCTCAGCTGACTAACTAAAAAGCATGAAAAGCTGCAGCTGGGGCAACCACTGAGAAAATCAGTCGTATGGATATGTCACAGAGGTGTTTGTTTGCATTTCTGGCAATGTATACAGATAATTTCTTTGCAACTTAAGCCTATTTGCATTTCACATGTTTTTGTTTAACTCTAAAGTTCATAGGCAATAGAGAAAACTGTGAAAAGAGAGATAAAATTTGTGTATCTGAATTTGTCATGCTAAAGCAATACTTTGGTTAACAGCCAGAAGTCCTCTCCTTTTCATGGTCTTGGGTACGTCCTCTGTGAGAATAAAAGAAGCCTCAGAATGGTTGATCTGTGTGTGCATTCCTCTTGCCTCTGCATGTTTCTAACCTGCCTTTGGAAAAAGTTATCAGGAATAAAACTGGGTTTTGAACTGTCATATTTAAATTCTTTACCAAACAAGCTACATCTTTGTATGAGGAGTCTGTGGTGAGTGTTGTTTTCTGACTATCAGTTTTAGATCTACATGATCCCCTACTAAACAGTATTTCAAAGAAAGTAGGAGGATGATCTGGACAATGCACTTCTAGATTGAAATTCTTAATTAACTGATTTTATCACACTCGAGTGTAAGTTAGCAGTTCTATCTGCAGTCATACAATCATTTGGATTGGATACTGTTACTATTTGACATGTTGCCCATGCCCTAGGTATGCAGGTAGTAGTAATAAATTATTAGCACGATGATACAGTGGAAGCTGCTGTGTCAAAGGGACTTTATTAAACCTCTGTTCTCCAATTTCCAAAATTCTCTAAATGAGGACTTCCTGGTTATATAGTGTTATTGCTCTTTATGAAATCAGGAGTAAATGACACCACAACAGGCTTTTTTGAAGTAACCATGATAACATGGACAAAAGACAGTTAAAAGTCTATTTCCCATGTCCCCTTTTATGAGAAAGTTGCTCTGGTTGCCATAGGGGCATTGTTGACTTTTAAAAAAATTAATTCCATCAATATGCAGTTTGAGCTGAGAAAATGGAGAAGAATGGTAGGCAGCAGTTTATTTCAGTTGTCTTCAAGTGATGACATACTGTTCCATTTTGTAGATGTTGCACAAATCCAAAGTTTTGAAGTCAAAACTGAAATGATTTCACAATTTTACCAGCACCTGAACTGAGGCATCTACTGATACATTTTCTATCTTAGTGCTCTAATACTCATCAAAGGTAATTTACACATCTTTTTTGATTGTGGATTCCAACTGTTTAATTTTTTTTGGACCTTGGTTTTAAGAAACATGCTTTAGGATGTTGACTTTTACCTCTATAAATCTCAGTGCCTTTGTTGCATTAAGAGTGGGAGTGAGATGTTTGCCTGCCAGAGCCCAAGGGTTTCTCTGAGTAGTTCTGCAAAGTCTCAGGTATGTCTGAGAGTCCTGTCTCAGAGCCCCACCTGAGGGTCTTGCAACTGACATGCTTATATCTATCTCAGAGGCCGGCTATGGGGCTTCTGCTGAAACAGTAGTTCCAGTCCAGTTAAGGACTTAACACTGAGACAGTTTGAAAGTTAAACAGATAGGTTTGATTTACTCAGTGACAGAGAGATTCAGAATTGCTCTTAATAAATGCACTGGCTGCAAAAGGATGGTCAAGCTCAAGCATGCACTCTTTTAGGCTCATCATACTCGGAGGTATAAACTTTAATATTAATTTTGCTATTAATTAGGCAAAGGTCTCCAGACACTCTGGCCTTCAAGGTTTGCGCCTCTTGGTTTAGCCAAAACAAGGCTGTCTTGTCTTCACAATACTCCCTCCATCAGCTGTTTGGCTGCCAGCTTAGCAGATCTCCAACTCCAGATAGCAAAACAATCTCATGGTTGTAAACAGCTCAACCTTTCTCACAGAACACACTGAATTAGCTTTATTTCTGTCTCACGGCAAGCTAGGCTGTTATTCCACAGCCTCATAACATAGTGTCTTCAAACATGTTTTTGACCTGGGTTTTGCTTCTGTTAATGATAAAGATGTTAAAGATTTTCCCTTCATAATTACTGCTACATTTTTGCTAAGGGCAAGTGAACTTCTACTTCCTTCATTTCATTGGAGTGTTTGGTTCTAGATGGTTTATACCATAGGTTGCTTCCTTGTCTCCAGCTCCTTTCTTCTACCATTTTGTTTTTCTCCATTAAATAATGCCTTCTCTGATATTTTTTGAATCAAAGGAACCTTGGATATTGACAATGATTCTGTTAGTATTACACTTCATGTTCCAATTTCATACTGCAGATATTCTTGGGGAAAGAGCTGCAAAGAGAGGGGTGACAGCTGACTTGCTTTCTCCTTGCTGAGGCTTGTTTTAATCACAAAAACGAGCCAAATCCTAACATTTTGAATATGATGGCTCATAGGTCAAAGGGCTAAAGAACGGAAGAGATCAACAGACTTTCTATGGCTAGCCTGTGCCCTCTAAAACCCTTTTTTTTTGTTGTTGTTGCACTGAGTTACATGGTGCAGACATAGCCAATGGCACACTCACTAAGCCCTGCTGCTGGCGTAGGCTCTTCAGTTCTTCCAAGTTCTGGCAAGGGATTTGAGTCCTCATGCTCATTCTGTTCTTCACTTTAATAAGGCAATTAGATGTCAGATTTGTCAAGTGTCAGCCGAAAGGAAGGTTAACATAAAGTATTGGTGGTCATGTTTCTCTTTGGACAGAGAACTCTTCTGAGAGAGTTCCTTTTCCTCCAATCCAGTCTTTTCATTCATTACCACTAATTTGAAAAAAAAAAAACAAAAACAAACCAAAATAGTTCTCCTCTCTCAATCACCAGATGTTCAGTGAAGTTATGAAGTGGTAAATTAGAAACAAATAAATTTAAACAAATTAATTATAAAAAAGGCTTATTTTTTAAATTTTAATTTTATTTATTAACATTCTAATATCAAAATGTTAGAAATAAATACATTTTTTCATATAGCCTATGAAATTGTGGAATTTAGTGCTTAGCTTTAGTTTTTGATGTCTAAATTTGTCAAGATAAAATAAACAAAGGTGGATTTCTGTATGGTTAACCAATATCTAGAGCTAGTAAAAGCAAGAAAATTCAAGCTTCATTCTCTGTTAAAGATATGGATAAATTTAATGCAGTAGAAAATTATTTTGTTCTTACTATGAAGTTTTTTGCATTTTTTTCTAATTTATCTAGTTTGGCTTCTGCTAAAGACATTTTTTGGACTATATGAAAAATGAGTTTGATTCTGGGCAGAGGTTTCTATGGTTTAACTATAGCATTTTTAGAAAGACATCTAATCCAAATGAGGAATGAAGATCTTAGCTTATTCTGATCTTTATTTGTAGAAGGCAAATGCCAAGCTTCACAGAAATCAGACTGCATTTTGAAATTAATCCTGTTAAAATGCAATGAATTTTCACCTGAATATATCTGATGAAACTCCTGTTTATGTTTATCTTTGTAACTAGGAAATTCTACCAAGATTAATCCCATTGGAGTTCCAGTAAATGCAAAACCTAATTCACCTATGTGGCAGAAAGGAGTTTAAGTCCCAGTACAACAGTTCATACATTCCTAACTTGCCTTTTGTTGTTTGGTTTCTGGTTTGTTTGTTTTGGTTTTTTTCTTTTAATGCATTTTCATGGCTGATTTTAGCTCTATCTTGCTGCACTTATCCTATTTTTCAGTGTTAAATACTTGGTCGTGAAGTTTTGCCTTTATGTTGTGGAGGCTGCAATTCTCAGGATATGCCTGAAGCACATGTTTTATATTAAGCCAAATAAAGCTAAATGTATCCTTAAAATTAAGCTGATGCTTACTTTCTATGTTTAATGAAAAATGCATTAAGCATGCACTTAAGTATTTGTTGGGATAGAGATTTTGGATTAGTTTTTAACATTCTTCATACAAACAGAGATGAGCATTTAAATGTCCTGATTGCTCACATGTCCTCATGATCTGTAGCCAGGATCTGGTATGGACTTTTTTAGTTCTGTTGGAACAGGACTTCATTTGGAAACTAGCAGATGGAAGGAAGGGAAGCAATCCAAGTTTTTAATCCTTTTTCTTTTTTTTTTTTTTTTTCTTTTCTGAACAGATGTTGAGATGATCGAGCTACAGAGCCACAAATCCAGCCAAAAGGTGGGTAAAGAAATATATACAAACACATGTTGATGTTTGGTTTATAGCCTAGTAGGCAGTTTACAGTCACCTACTGCTGACATGCATGTCCACCTCAAGTATGATGGAGATGACAGGATTGTAAAGATCTATAGCTGAAGAATTTTTCTGTGCTCTTCTGATTTCTCATTCAGTCAAGAGAAAAATTAACCACAACACTGATACTTAATTTAAAATTAACAGTCAAATGGTTCAGCACAGGACCAGGAAGCTGGCCAAAAAGAAGCAGTAAAGTACATGCAAGGGAATTTTACTAAAAGGAGGGAGGGGAAGGTTATACCATATGGCTCAGCTTCACAGATTTCAGTTTGGGGCAATAATATCACAGACAACCGTCAGGTGGGATACTAAATGCATGGAAGAGCATGGAATAGGATTTACTGTTAAGAAGTAATTTCTGTCAAATCTCATCAAAAGATAAGGCTATTAAATTAGAATTGTAGGATATGCTGATCTCATCATGGTGGTCATGATGAAGTAATTCTGATTTTGTCATTGATAAATTTATTAAAGTCTCTACATGTTTAAAAAGAAATTGAAGACTTTGATGACAGTTCCTTCGAAGAAAACTGTAAATGAGACATGCTTAATTTTAATTTTTTTTTGTAAAACTGCCCAGTTCAATTAAATATAAGCAAACCATTGTAAAAGTTACTAATTACAGCTTATTAAATTTTGTTCTACCTAGTAACTCCCCTGTTTGAACTAATTATGAACGAAGGGGACCTCAACAGCCACCTGTTTTACACTTGAAAGCTCAGAATTTTGCTCTACAGTAACACTTTTTGTTGTGTAACGTAAGTCAAAGGAGGAACTATAAAGCAGTATTTCTGTTAGATTGTCTGGAAAGAACAGAAATGGAATTCATATCGTATGGGAGAGGTTGTTGTCACTGAATAAACACTAATGACTTCAATATCCACAGGTCAAAAGAAATAATGTAATATGCAAAATTCCTACACTGAAACAATACTTTTTTTTTTTCTTTCTTTAAAAAATGCTTCCAGATCCTTAGATGAAAAGTATTTAACTGCAAAGAGTTCTACTATATGTACTAAAAATCTTCTGGTACCATCTAGGCCATATTTGACTGACCATATAGAAGAAAATTTTCATAATTTTTTTAGGCATGAACAGACTACAGTAACAGAAAATATTAACAGTCTACATAAAAACGTTTGGGGTTTTTTAGATCCAGGAGGAAAACATGTAAGGAAACTCACCCTGAATACTGAAGGCTCTATGATTTATTGCCTTTTGCTCCTGACAAGCCTAAAACAGTTAAACACCACAAATGCCTAGAAAATATATTTTGTGAGGAAGATCATAGATAAACAGATGATATTTAAAAATTCTCTTACTTGGCATATTTCATGCTCCTAGTTTTTATGACTGATATTCTACAAAGATTTTGAGGTGCATTATGAACACTCAATTGGAAATTTGTTTTTTGAAATGCTGAAAACAATTATTCATTTTATAAAAGTCATAAACCCTACAGAATATAGCATTCTTTAGACAAAGTAAAAGACATTTATTCCACCATGTCATACAAGCACTTGTGGATTGCACCAAAACCCATCTACATGTCTGGTATTTAATTGAGACCCTGGAGAAGGTGGATGTGCCCAAAGGAGGCTGTGACCCCACAGGAAGCCTGTTCTGGAGCAGGCTCCTAACAGGACCTGTGGAGAGAGAAGCCTCCACTGGAGTAGGCTTGCTTGCAGGACTTGGGAATCCATGGAGGTCTGACACTGGAGCAGTCTGTTTCTTAAGCACTATACCCCTATGGAAGGGACCTATGCTGAAGCAGTTAATGACAAATTTCAGCCTGTGGGAAGGACTCCAAGTTGGAGCAGTTCATGAAGGACTGTCTCCTGTGGGAGAGACCCTATGATGGAGACAGGAAAGAGTGTGAGGGGTTCTCCACCTGAGGAGGAAGAAGCGGCAGAGACAATGCGTGATCAACTGACTGCAATCACCTAGGGCTTAGCAGGTAGAGAAAATTGGAAATAAAAGTTGATCCCAGGAAGAAGAAAGGGATGGAGGAAGGTGTTTAAAGATTTAGTTTATTTCTCATTACCCTATGCTGATTTGATAGGCAATAAATTAAACTAATTTCTGCAAGTCCAGTCTGTTTTGTCCATGATGGTAATTGGTGAGTGATCTCTCCTTGTCCTTATATTAATCCACAAACCTTTCATTGTATTTTCTTTCCCCTGTCCAGCTTAGGAGGGGAGTGATAGAGCAGCTTTGGTAGGCACCTGGCATCCAGCTAGGGTCAACCCACAATGACAGAAAACTTAATGATGTGCAGAGAACAAGACTGGATTCACTTCACAAGATGAAATACTGCTTTAATTTAGCATTTATCACAAGGACAAATCATAAACCTTTCAGGCAACTTTCAAAGGTACAGTATGGAAGACTTGGTGTTTAGAGGATTTTTTTACCTAGTTTTGAGGAAAAGATGCAAAACAATCATAAAACTGTAATAAAATTTCATTCCCTTTTCCCAATTTCCAGTCAAGTGCATGTTCATAGACATTTGGCATTAATCATATGCTGGTAAACCAAACAGCTCTGGTTTGAAATCCTGCATGGAGTTCAGCAGTAGTGTTGCATCCTTTTTAAGATCTGGATTTAAATTTTCATCTGGAATCATAACTACTTGCATTCCTGCTGCCAGGGCTCCTTTGACTCCAAGTGGTGAATCTTCAAACACAAGACACTGAGAAACAAGGAGGTGAGAGGAAAAAATGAAGTAATAATGTTACTATGCACTTTTAATCTTTTGTTGTTAAAAAAAAAAAAAAAAAAAATCCTGAATAAAACTTAGTATGAAAGGTAACATCAATTCCTGGCTTAGACACCCCTAATTAGAACAAAGGCAAACCACCGAAATCAAACATCTGCATGATAATTAACCTTAAATTCATTTCAATTCAGAAAAAAAATCAAAATGCATACTTAAATCCTAGCAACCAGGTATCCAGATGTTCCGAAGTGATTTGTTTTACATTGATGAGTTTAAGCAGAAGCTTAAAGTGAAGTTAAGCAAGTGCTTAAATACTTTTATAAGCAGGCAATTTAACTCTTCAAGACCACCTTTACAACCTGCAAGATGGCAAAAGTAGTACTTTTACTTAAAGGGTGGTATTTCCTACATACATAAAAGGGGAAAGACTATACTACCCAGGTCGATGTTAGGACTTTTGATGAGTGGAGAGTAAGGAAGAAGTCACTTCTAAGAAGAATGCTGTTGAATTCATGCAAAGCAACAGTAAGAAAGAAAATCAGCAATTATATTGGAAAGTTACTTTTAGAGAAGAGACAGTTTAGTCAGGTAAAGGTTCCATGTCTTACAATAGTCACAATCATTCAAGATTGCAGTTTAGAAGCAAAATTGTTAAAAATAATCAATATATTAAGTATGTGAATTTTGCAATTTAACATCAGAATACTGAATAATAAATATGTAATATAAATTAATATATAACAAATCATCACCTGAACTTTTATATAATAAAAGACAATGCTTGTGGAGTTCATTACAGCACATACATAATGAATTATCTGTTCCTCACATTATCCAGTCCTGAGTTTGAATTTTTGGTCATGGATAATCCAAAGAAATCTTTGTCATGCAACCATATGAAAAATTCTGACCTGCACTGACAAGTGGATTCTAACACTTCTGTAATTCCAACTGAATTTAGTATCAATTTTATTAGCACTGCTATCATTGCTAATACAAAAATTACTGAATTACAGTAATTCAACACAGATATTGGGATGGTTAGTGTAATTTTTCCCTCACCCTTCAGACAGTACAACTCTTGCTTTATCACAAATTTCTCTCTCATGCATTAAGCCCTACTCTACAGTCATTATCAACCCACCAAATCCCTTCCTACATACCCAGGATGGATTTTCTTATCCTTTTCTTCACAACACAATAGACTGTGGCAAGTAATATTGAACAGGTAAGAGTAATGACTTGCTAAACTTAAACTTGTGACTGAATCCAGATATTATACACTGGGAGAACATATAGAAGTATACTGTACCTTTAGGCTCTCTAACACAGAACTATTTCATCAGGGAAGATTAGGTATGCACAAGGTTTGGCTGTGCTCTAAAAGAACCAAGTTGCAACCTGCAAGAGCCTTAGAGTCAAAGAAAACTTTATCAAATGCATTAAATGTCTGTACTATATACACCCATCTGTATCAGTCTGTGGAAGAGGGAAGATGGAATGAACCCCTTCTGCTTTCTTTTCTTTTTAAAATATTGATTCTTGCCCATCAGCATCTCAGCAACAACATGGTATCTGCCAGTAGAAAGAGGTGCTTTCTGCTTTGCATATATTAAAGTTTAATTAATTATTTTTTTTGAACCAATGGAATCACATCAGTCTGGTTTGTACTCACTTCCTTTACACAGTCACTGAATTCCAGTTTGAATAATGTGGTATTGTGCTGGTTTTGGCTAGGATACACTTAATTTTTTCCATATTAGTTTGTATTGTACTATGTTTTGGATTAGTCCTGGAAACAGGGTTGATAATTCAGGGATGGTTTCATTACTGCTGAGCAGGCCTTGCAGAACATTGAGGCCTTTTCTGCCTCTCACCCCACCTCACCAGCAAGTAGGCTGAGGTGCACAAGGATTTGGGAGGGGACACAGCTGGTACAGCTGACCCCAACTGACCAAAGGAATGTCCCATGCCTTGTCATGTCATGCTCAGCATATAAAACTGAGGGAAGAAGAAGGAAAGGGGGGACATGTTCAGAATGATGGTGTTTTTCTTCCCAAGTAACCATTACTTATGATCGAGCCCAGCTTTCCTGGAGATGGCTGAACACATGCCTGCTGATGGGGAGCACTGAATTAATTCCTTGTTTTGCTTTGCTTGCACGCGACTTTTGCTTTACCTATTAAACTGTCTTATCTCAACCCAAGAGTTTTCTCACTTTTACTTTTCTCATTCTCTACCCCATCCCATCAGAAAGCAGTGGGAGAATGGTTGGGTGGTGCTTAGCTGCTGGCTGGGCTTAAACCACAACCAGTATCTTCAAACATCAATCATTATCACTATTATGAACTACATATATGTAACCAGTTGATTCTGCAAAGCTTGGAACAATTGCTATTGGAATGGAGGCACAGTTCTGCCTATATGTTTTCTTTTTAACAATACCTTAGTCTGTAACCCTAAGAACTCTGAGGACTCTGAGGGCAGTAAATGAAACCCTGACAGGCTCTGCCCTATGAAAAATAAGCTTAAATGTTGCACAGAACATCGTTATCAAGGCCTTTCAGAAACCTTTCCTAATCCAGCCCATACAAAGAAATGTACTTCACTGCTCTGACTTGAAAGACCTAATTGACTTCCATGATGTCACTAAGCTTACTGTACGAAACAAGACGATGATTACGGAAGGCAAAATGCATAATGAAAAGATTAACTAATTCCCTGGAACTAGAAGCAATTAAAAGTCTTAATTACCAAAGAAGCCTGGCAAATGACCCATAATTACAGTGGCTTTAATGTTACATGAAATAAGTGTACTGGGTCTTTCTTGCTACTGACATATATTGTTAACAGCACAGCAACATTTTTAATGGGGGATGGGAGGATTACAGAGGTTCACATACAAAATGGATTTATTAACTTTGCTGCACAGAGATGTTATAAACTCTTTGCTGTCCTGGCCCACCCATGTACTAAATTTAGAGATGTGAAAGCAGCCAAGTTCTTCCCCATTTTGCATAAGTATTGCAACATCAGCATCACTCCAACTGAGAGAGACAGATGAGATTTATACAGACTTCAGCTGAGATTCTGGCTGCTTCTCCACATTATTTCTAAAACTTGTGTCACTGATCAATACTACTGCTATGAGACATCTCAAAAGGTCATACTAATATAGGGCAGTTTTCACTTTGGAATGAACCAGATGCTTAAAAAAACGAAGTAGTAAAGCATGATAATTTATATTTCACTCTGTGAATCAAGAAAAAGAAAAATTAACTACTTAACCAAAAGAAAAAATAATAAAATCACTGCAGCACTTCATCATCCTGTATGAACTTCAAAAATAGAAGAAAAGAGTGTTAGTTAGGCCCTTGGTATGCACAGCAGGCCCTCTTCAATCTATATACTATAAATGTCTGGATGGAATATTTACATAACCAATAGGGATATCTATAAGTGTTATTAGTATTAGTGATAACTAAGAAGTGTGGAAGGATAAAATACTAAAATCAGTTTTGATACTAAGATTTTGAAAAACCTGAGAAGATAATATATATGCACAGGGAGTGCATATCAAACAAATATCCTAGACCACATAGGATGCTACTGTATCAATTCCAAAACAGAATGAAGGATGGGACCAAGAATGGCATAATTTATACCCATAGAACTCATTTGCAAAGTAAACACTACCATCTGTTGTTCTATAAAGAAAGAATGAAAAGAAAATTTTCATCATCTTAAAAATGGGTAAATATAGCCTCAAATTCTTCATATTGTATTAGAAAAATCTTTTGTTCATTGTTCCTGATTTGGTCTGGGCAGGACCTTAATCTCTCTGAAAACGTCTGCAGACACAGGGACTGATCCACATGTTTTCACACTTTTTCTTTGAACCATAGTCTAACTAGTAAGAGTATTAAGTATTTAATTCCGTTTGATAATAAGAGTAATATGAAAAGGAACTAAGTATTTGTTAACTCCTTCCTTATCTTCCATAATAATTTTCTTTAAATAAATTATTATTTTTACATTGTATTCCCCATATGCTCCACAGGAAACAGCTACTCTAAAATTAATGAGAAAATATTCCACTGCATGTATGTACTCTGACCTAAAAACAATTAAAAGAACAAATGCATTAAAAGGCATTCTGGGGACAAAAGTGGTTAAAAAATAAGGAATAATAACTAATTTTATTCTTCCCTCTTACTGAATGAAAGCAAAATGGGAAAGAGTGGAATTTTGAGGTTTCAAATCAGTTTCAAAAAGGGCTGTTAAGACCTCCAAGAGGTTATCCCTATGTTCATTCTCCAACTTCTGAACAGGACCAGTCTTCTGTATCTTCTGTTCTTAAATGACAGAGAAACAGTTCATACCTGAATGTGATGCATTATATTTGGGGCTTATTATGAGTTGCATATTATACTTCTGTAACTTATTTATCACTGAATTTTTTCCTTCATGACCAAATCAACTGGTCACAATTGTGTTTGCTATTTGTAAAATCTACACACTGGAAACATTTCGTAACCTTATACATTAATTTATATATACATGACACATTCATTAATTTATATATACACAACACAGTCTTCTACAAGGCTTAGTTTAGTTTCTGTCATAACACTAAAAATGTCCTCATTGATTTCAATGGCCATCAAAGTGATTCCTAAAACAGGCCGCAGGAAAAAATCACCAAGTACAGCTAGATCATGTTGATTTCAGAATGACATTGTTCATCTCTGTGAACATGAAGGTGATCAGGCCTTTCATTTCTACAGGTAACCTGTCTACTCTTCACTTCCAAAAGTATTTTAACTGTCCTCATTGTGAAAAACTAGCTCATACTCTGTGGTTAAAACTAAGTAGTATATAAGAAATAAATTATAATTCTGAAAGATAGTACTACTGCAATCATGGGTTTTGTTTTTATTTTTAAAAAGTTGTACCTCTTTTTCCTTGATGACTCTTTTTTTTTTTCAGATTTTCAAAATAATTCTATTACTGTCCAATTGTGTTAGTAACATGATTCAAGAATTTTCAAGAACCATAATATAATTCAGAATACAACACAGACCCACCTCTAACCCTTACAAAATGTTGAAATTCTGAAAAGATGCTCTTTATCATTTATGGAAGGTGGTAGAAATTCACAAAAAGAGAGAAGAAACACCAAAAACTTCACTAACATGTCATAACACAGATGCTAGACTATTTTTTAGGTAATGTGTTTTCTTTTTTCCTACACTTTGATATACAAAGTATCTAGGAACAAGGGGAAAATGTATTGCCGGGTGACCCATTTACCATCAGAGTTACTTAAACATTACTGAATACATGCATTTTAAGTAGCTACAGTATTTGCAATTTTGGCCTCCCACTGTGTTAACTCTGAAGAATCAACAAAAAACCAACAATGAAATAACTTAATGTTTCTCTCATGACTCTTTCCAGAAGTAGTTGGAAAAAGTCTCAGTAGCAATCATGAATTACATTTCATTTTATTTTAAGGATATATGCCAATTTGACCAGCCATGGATGACAGAATCTTATTAAATATGCTGTTTAAGAAAGTCATGCAGCTCACAGCCCCACAACTTAGTTCCATTAAGGAAAAAAGAGCAGTAAGCCAAGATGTTTTTAAATGCTATAACAGAGGAACAAACAAGCTGGGAACTTATAATCAATTGAATTAGGCATCAGAATATACGGAATACTAATACTACCAGCCACCACTCTTTATGATTCAATGATTCATATTAAGAACTGTTTTGAAATTATATGCATATAAGCTTTTTTAATTCAGATTTTTATTAACTTGCTACTAGGAGTATGTTGCACACCAGTCTAAGAATCAAATTATTTACAAGAGGACTTAAAAGAGTAAACCAAAAATCATTAGCACAATTAAAAAAAAAGAAAAGGAAGTATGTTACATCTGCACATAATTACATCACTTTGCCTTTCCAACTCTTTCATAAATGCCACTTTACATTTCAGCCCACACCAGCAGCTACTCTCTCACAAATCAGTTCACAGGGCGTTAGCTTAAGGTGGGCCAGAAGGAGTGAAACAGTTTGGAAGGAAAAGGAGAAATTTCAAATTTTTTGCTTGTTTTCAAGACTCGATCAAGTGAAAGAAAAGTGCTTCTGTTGAGTGACAGTCAGACCCAGACACAGAGGCTCTGTGAGGCAGGGAGAAGGTCACATTTACATGCAGGGTTACTCTGATGATTCCAGATGGCTGGAGCACTCTTTTCACAGAGGACTGTGTGTTTAGAGGACAGCACACTGGGAACTTTGTATGGCAACTTGTGTTACAGGCCTCAAGAAATTCCCAGGCATTTCTGAAACAGTGTCCAATTATCCTGGCAGTAGAAATCTAAATCAACTGCAGCTTGGATTAGCCATAGAAGAGTATTGTTCTTTTACAGAGAACACAAAGCAAATACTCAAGATGCTCTCTACTGAGTCTACTCATAGTGCATTGGCCTTAAGTTGTCCCAAGGGAAGTTTAGATTTGATATGAGGCAGAATTTCTTTACCAAACAGGTTATCAGGCACTGGAATGGCTTGCCTATGGAAGTGGTTGAGTCCCCAACCCTGGAGGTATATAAGAGTCGTGTAGATGTAGTGCTGAGGGACATGGTTTAGTCAAGGTCTTCTCAGTGTTAGGTTAATGATTGGACTCAATAATCTTAAAATTCTTTTCTGATCTAGGAAATTCTGTGATTCTGTAACATGCCAAATTTTTATACCACTTATCTCTAAAAGTGGCCTGAGAAGGAATTTTGTGAAATTAAATAGTTAATTTGTGCTTCCTTCCCTTCCACATAGAAGTAACTTTAGTAAAACCACTTTCTTGACATGTAATACACAACACATTCAAGTAACTGTATCTTGCAGGCACAGCTCAGAACCGTAGGATAATTTATACTGAAAGAGGTCCCTGGAGGCTATTCAGAAACACTCCTATTCAACATGTGTCCAGCCAGAAAAGCCTGCTCAGGGTCTTGATCAGGTGAGCCTTGAGTATCTTCAGGAATGAAGACTCCACCTACCTCTGGGGCCTATTTCACCAGCCTTTGGTGGAAAAGATTTTCCAAGCATCTAGCAGAAGTGTTCCAGCTTCTGCCTGTTGCCTACTGCATGATCACTCTGCACCTTAGAGAAGAGGTTGGCCCTATCTCATGAGCAAACACCTCAGAGAGATGAACAAAATACATCCAAACTGAAACTGAAAGGAGATATCAAAAGTATTTTCTGAATAAATGCAATGACCTTTTTGACACAGAGGGTTTCTATGACATCACAGGTGCAACACAGCGGGCTGAGGATGCCACATACCCTGCCTGTTTTATGTAACTAGCCACCACTGCTTTTCTATAACCAGCTCAGCAGGTACCACAGAAGGCAGCTGATTCTCAAACAAATTTTTTCAGATGGCATAGTTTTTTGGCAATAGTTTCTTTTTGCTCCATAAAGTTCTCCTTGACCAGTGTTATTTTCCTGCACAGAGAGACCAGCCTGCATAATGAAATGTACCTTCATTTGTTCTAAACACCATCTTAATTATTGTACATTCTTTGACAGAAGTGTTAGTAACAACCCACATATGTTTCAGACATAAAGCCATTTCCAAATTTCTTCAGTAAAGAAAGAAAGAAAGGGTGAGAAGAGACATTCACCTTTAAAGAGATTTTCATTGGAAGTGAAAAAAAGTCATGTAAAAGGTCCTTTTTTCTAATTCCATACAAGCTCCCCATTGAACTGTACAAAATACCGTGTCACTGGTCTGGAGTGACTTGGTGAGATGTAGCCATGTTACACTTTAATTCTTCAAGGTAAGTATTTTCTTTCAAAATACAAACAACTGAAAGTTTTATTTTAGAGTATATTTAATAGCATAAAACTCCCAAGTGTGAAGTCACAAACTAGCACCCTTAAATAAAACAGACAAAACATGAACAAAGTTCTAATTATAATTTTATCCATATTCTAAATACAGGAAACAAATACTTATATTAAAAATGGCAATTCTCTGTTCTCATTATAGATTTTCTAAGAGGAAGGTGGATAACAAAGTAAAAAAGTAAGCTGGAAAAAATACTAACTCCAAATTCGTTGAATATGGGTAAACACCTGAACCGAATCTTAAAGGTCTTCTGTTAGAAACTGGCTTTTCTAACTTCTAAAAGAAAGAAATCCCACATATTTATGACATCATGGAAGAATAATTTATTGGCTTCACAAAACCCAAGAGAATGAAAGAGGAAATTAAAAGCTGGTTTTACTCCAGTACAAACCAAAACCAAGAATGACTCCTAAAATCTTTAAGAAATGTAGTATCTTAAGAGTCACGTCATAGGAGGGTTAAAGAAATAGAAAGGCCAAAGAAGAGAGAAAAAATTAAGGTAATCAGTGCTAGGAAGAACCATTAGAATCTTAAATAAGCATTTTTTAAATAAACATTTCAAAATAAATATTTAGAAAAAGTAAATAAAATAACATCAAAAAGAGATGTGATCATGCAAAACTCCAGATCTTGAAATACAATAGTAAAAAGGTGTGACTCCATGTCATTTGGGGGGACGTTTGCTAAAACAGAATGTTTTCTTTTGAACTCATTGATATTCAAAGTACTATTTCCACTAAACAATGAACTTGTAAAATAGCAATAGGATTAACAGTAATTTTTATAAAATTATAAAATCTGTTACATCTATGCAAGGATAATATATGCTTCAATTTGATGTATTTCCATCATACGCCATTAGATTAAATTCCATGTACATGTTTAAGATAAAAGCCAGAGTGACCAAATCAGACAATCTTCTCCTAATCAGGCTTCTAGCCTATTCCTACGAGGTAGTTTCAAAAGTAGCTGAGCCAAACTAACAGTTTGCTGCCCATGAAGGGTTGTTTGTTCCTTCTCTTTCTTTAATCTCTTGTTAACTGGTGTATGATTCCATCTGTCTCCTAGTGATGGGTGCTGTGTTTGTGCGCCCTTCTGTGAATCAACTCTGTACCCTAATTGAAAACTATTCTATTAGGCTCATAAGATGGAGAACAACCACACAACATCTGGGAGTGAACAGGAAGAGAGAAGATGAATATAAATGCTCCTTTTTGAGCAGTGTTTACATCATGGAGGTTTTCATCCCTTCAAGCTATGGTCTTACTCCTGACATGCCTTGCACTTACCTAAAGCAGACTGCACGTGTCAAACTACAGAATGGCAGTGCAAAGTTCTGCAGAACCTCCTCTTTCAACACAATCCCAACTGCAGGCATGGGATTGTGGTTATGAACATCACAATTCCAAAATTTATTTTGCCACAGCAATCTAGAAATATCACATCTGAAATGAAATGTCTCATTACATTGATAATCAGATCTATTTAAGTAACTGACTTCATGATTTCACAAGATTATTTCCCAGCCTCTTAGACGCTTTTAGCTTACACTGCCTTGACTGTGCTGGCAAACAGAGCTTAGAGATCAAAATTTCTTACATTTTCTCCACCTGAGAACAATATTCCTGTGTGCTAAATCCAGTATTTCTAAGAAACATGCAATCTACCACCAAAAGTAACAGAATTAATAACAAATACCATATTTCTACATATACTAGGTATGATATACCCCTTTTAAATTACTCATTATAAGAAAAACTAATTCAATGATGAGCACTCTCCTAAACCTGAATGATGGATAAACTAAGTGCACAGTAAGATATACTAGATCAATACAATTATTATTGGTAAAAAGAAACTATTAAGAAGAAAGTTAAATGAAAATGTCCAAACTATTTTTAAGAGTTCAGTAGAGAAGTAATCTCTTTCATATTAATCTCTAGCTTGTTTTTATCAGCTTGCTTTGTATATTTTAGGGAAGCAGTAATTATCCAGGCATTTCAAGGTATGAAAACTGTGAGATGGAAAGCCAGTAAGCATTAAGCAGTTTTATGTGAATCAATCACTGAAACAGACTACTCCTCTAAAAATTTTATTTTCATTGTAAACACCAAGTTCAAATATGTCTATAAATATGAAAATTAGTAAATTCTTAAAATGAATGAATCTGTAGAAATTTGTCTTAATCTCCTGTTGCAATATATTTAAAAACACTTCTGTGAAAACTCTCCAATAATATAATCTATTTAAAATACAGCATACAAACACTTTTAAAAAATGTATTGATGACTCACAGTTATCAAACTATATCTATTTTTCTATTAGACCAGCTACACCATACTAGTGAATACTACAAGTCACCTCAAAGGCTATCTGTTCTTACTGTGACCGAAGCATTCTTACAAGGAGAATTAACAGGTCATTTTTCAGTGAAAAGAATAAGGGGCGTACAATCTAAGTTAATGTTTAAGAGTAAACAATGAACAAAAATAATAAACACCCCCCCCCGCCCCCCAACCCCCGTCTAATCCTGCTTTCTTTTTTTTGACAACTCACACGACCGCGGGCGGCCGCCCACACAGGGCGCCGGGCGA
>JANHGN010008861.1:0-11802 GCA_024605025.1 Megaceryle maxima
TACCCATTTTTGCCATTTGAAATAAATACACTAGATATCTCTAAGAGTTTTAAAACATTATTTATATTAATTTAAATAATTTGTTAAGCTTCACAAAACCCAAGAAGTTTTAATCAGCAGACTACCTGATTCCAGATAAATCCTTTCTGTGTTGCTGAGATTATGGTATTAAAAATGGCTTTGATTACATAGAGTCTAATTCAAACTATGAAGTCAAACATTACCTACATCAATAACATTCAGAAAAGTCTGCCTATAAAGATGAAACTACCTTGAAATTGTTTTGTTCTATTATATATTGAAATTATTTGTTTCTGAATTGGTCTTGCCTTGTGACGGATGTTCTTTTTAGAGACTATTTTACTCCTCAGTGATTATATTGAATGTTCATTAATGTCAGTAGATTATTTACAGGCAGTTTCAGGAAAATAAATCCTTTTGCTTTTGTGGAATGAGGTGTTGCTTGATGGATCTAAAGCCTCTTTCGTCATGTTTCCACGATCAGAGTTGTTACCTATCAAGCAAAAGGACTAAGGAGCTTTATTGCATCTTTATTCTTGGATAGTTCCCTTCAGTATTTTTCTCTGGCAAATCTGAGGTCTATAAAGAAGATTATTTTTTCTGTCTTTCTCTTGTAAATCTCTAGGAACTTGTGATATAGTGATATTTCTTGTGACTCATGATCTTTTTTTTTTTTTTCCTTTACCGTTGATTTCTCATTTCAGGGATTTCCTAAAGGATTGCGAGAGAAGCAAATTATTAGTAAATTCAATTTGCAGACAACATTTTCTAAAAAAGCAACCTAAGGGCATACTGTATGAAATTACACTTTTAGAAGTTCAGAAATTGTGAAGTGTAGAATATCAAGAGTACATCCCATTTGTTTCCTATGTTAGAGGCAGCCAAGCCTGAATCATTGGTCTTTCTTAAGAGGTCAATAAAACAGCATCCATTACCTGGAGAGGTGAGGCAGGGCCATCTGTCAACTTCACCTTTAAAAATAAATAAAAATTCCCAAAGAACACAAAGACCAAGAAAAAAAAAAAAAAAGGCAACACAAAGCTAGCTTATTTTGACGGTTAAAATGACCCTCAAAGTACCTTTGGCTTCATACATGCTGTGATGTCAGCCACCATTTTCCTACTGTGAGGCTGTTTCCAGACATTTGACAAAAGCTTCTGTAATCAAATGTTTCTTGGAAATGGTTTAACTTGAATTTAACCAGAATTCAAATTGAGTAAGGGCATTTGTGACAAAAGTGTGCAGGATGAAGCCTTTGTCTAGGGAAACTAATGAATTTTTTAATATGTGAAATTCTATTCTCTCTTCTGTGGGACATGACCTTCAAGAAAATGTTTCATAAACATGAAATAATACACAATTTGGCAATTATGAATCAACAAGCTATGTGATTTTGCATGCATCCGTACTTTGCCATATCCCCTGTTGAAACTTTGTATTAGTGTCTTGAATAATATTAATCTGTTCAAAAGAAGAAAGGAAGATTAGGACACATGGCTGAATGAGAGCAGTCTTGACTCTGCTTTTTTATGTGGGTTTGGTGTTAAGTGAAATACTTACACATTCCCCCTAGATTTCACTTTTGCTGATTATTTGGTATATGATGATACCAATAGATGTAATTATTTAATTAAGCTTGATTTACTGTGTTCTGTGAAGAAAGACACTGTCAGATGTAATTATAGTATATCAGCAGTATTGTTTTGCTGTACTGTTTTGTATTGATGATTGTTATAGTACATTTAGTTTAGAATTGTAAGTGAGGAACAGCAATATATATTTTTTAATTTATTAAGTATAAGAAATTAACTATGAAATCCTGGACAAATAATTTTTATTCTCTGCTTCAGTTCTGTAAAACAAAGATAAACAATTTTAGTTAATTATAGGGATGTTCTTTAAGAATCAGTGGGGTTTTAATACTTTGCAAATGTAAAGTATTGCCTCTGAGTTAAATTGTATGGTTGAAAAAGAAGCATTTTTATTTGTGATGAATATTAGACCAAAAAATTGTGGTCAGCAAGCAACATGAGTTATAAAAAACCCTACCGTTTATCACATTAGTCTCTCACATCTCACTGTCCCACGCAGTGCATGACAGATTTGAAACTGAATCACTGTATTTACACTTATATTTACTCATATGTATTATAAGGAATCTGAAAAATCTTGTCTGGTTTACTGACTGCTCCCTGAGACTTTTTTGAAAAAGTGTTTAGAGAACCTTTTAAATGTAGTTAACATTCTTACACAAACATTTTAATTTGGGTTTTAGTCTTTTATGAAGAATATCAATAATCCTAGTTATCTTGTTTCATACTGCTGTGGAAGTTGGCAGCACTACCTGTACATTTGCAGAGACAATGTTATGTATGCTAACCTGCTTAAGCTATGAGTGCCAAGCTCTAATATGTCTTCTGCTGCTGAACTTTCCCCCAAGTCCCTCATGCTGGAGAATTTGAAAATCAGTACCTTTTTTTTCTTTCCATAATCTTTCTACTACTTTCTGAGAGAAGAATGGACCAGTCTCCTTAGAACACTGTAATGCAGTTGAAAAGAAAAGCATGCTTCCAGAACTAACAATAAAACATTGCAATTTGTTTTCCATTTCCAAAATCTTTTCAATGGTAACCTTTCCTTGCTTTCATACCATGCTCTACTTTGCAATTAATTCCAGTGGGAATCAGCTTTCTGATAGCCTCAACTCAGCGCTTCTGAACATACCACTATAATAAATTACAGTATATATAATTTTAAAGATCAAAGCAAAAGACTGACTAGTTCAGTAAACTGGCCTTAAAGAGTGTAGAATACTGACTTTCAAGTTGTATTTGGTATGAACCTGACATCTTGCTTTATTGGTTGTGTGAAGTCATCTTTTAGATACTTGAATAGTTCCCTGCATGGACTGCCAGAAGGACATTTTTTTTCTTGCATATCTTACATAAGTGCTGAAATGGATTTTGCAGTTGTTCAGAGATGTTTGACAAAGAGATGAGAGGGAAAGCAGGATAAAATAAAAATAAATGCCTTCTTCTGATACCTAAAGAGGAATGGTGTGATTCAGGGCTTTTGGGTTTCTTTCTGTGTTTTGGTAGAAAATGTATTGCTACAGACACACAGTCATATTTCCATTTCTCCTAAACTTGATTATTTTGGCTCTTGCCTAAATTTTCTTAATTTCTAATTGCTTTCCCATCTTGTTTCTTCCCCTTCCCTCTCCTTTCTCCTTACTATTTTACTCTTTTGTAAATTACCTTGGTCTTACCAAGCATTTCCAGAAATATCAGTCACCATGCTTAGTAACCAGTCTTGCCTAAACTCTCTTACTTTCCCCAGTCTTTTACTAAATTCACCATGATACTTGCAGTTCCTTCCCTATATTGTAAAATTTCTCCAGGTTCTTATAAATGCCTTCTGCTATTCCCTTTCTTATGGTGCAGCCCATTCTAGTTGTTGTCATGGCTAGTCTTCCTCTTTAAAAAGTTTCCTTGTCCTAAGCTATTTCTTTTAAGTAAATCTACAATCTGCTCTTCATAACAACAGTGAAAGTTATCATTCTATAATAAGCTTTTGCTTTTTTTCATTGTACCAAAATGTGCTATTTATTTACACAGGCAGGAAAAAAAACCTAACAACAATAATGAACTAAACAAACAAAAAACTGAAAAAAACTCAAACCAGTTACAGTCTGACAAATTATATGGCTATGAACCAGAATCTAATCACAAGCCTCATATTAGGCAATGTTATTGATCCTGTGTATAATATACAAAACAAAGTTATTTTACAGTGGATTCAAGATTTATTTATAATGAAATACCAAAGATAAAATAGAGTTACAGGAAAAAATCCACATATTTTATAGTGTATTCAGAAAGTTTAGAAACATTGCATGATGCCTTTTGGTTTGCCTTACAGGAGGATATTTTTGAGGTAGTATATACTCCATTGCAACAAGTGTTAAAGATGCAAGAGACAGAGTTGCTTCAGTATTTGATAGGATCTTTGGAACAATTAATGATTGAATCTTTGGGAGAACTTTTTAGGGTGCAGCCTTTGCTGTGACAGAAAGAGAAACACTGGTGGGGTGGGGAAGGAAGCTGCAGCTTCTCCTCTGTCTCCCTTCAGGCAGGTGTGTTTTACTCATTGACAGGGAATGCACCTTCCAGAAGCTTGGTTACACAATGCTTGGTGTAAGGCTAAGGAGGTGTTTGGCATCTTTTTTTGTCTGTCAGATATTCAGTATCCTAGCTAAGGTAAATCTACTAGAAATTACAAGAGATGATAGGGAATGGCAGGAAATTACAGTGGATGGTATGGCACATGGAAATTGTATACAGGATGACTCTCCTAATAAATACAAAAGAATCTTCAGGACTCTTCCTTTTACATCCACCAGAATTAATGATGACTTGGTGTGCTGTCCTCTTCATCCAATCATTTACAGTTCAGTTTTAGTGTTTTTGGAAGTATATTACAATTGTGTGATTTGGAGACTCTGTCTTTAACTGTAAACCAATCTGTTGAATGCTAAACATTTGTGTTAGGACAAAGTACAAATTACTGAAGGAAAAAGACACGTATTTCAAGGATAGCAGTTATATGGTGATCTGTTCTTGGTCTCTTTCTTCTTCTTGGGCTATGCAAAACCAATTTACTGCAGCCTTGGGGCAATAGTCACATGTTGTCTGTGTCTCCAGCACTACCAATGGGAGACATTCCCATAACTGCTAAATAAAATATAAACCTGCAAAATTACTGGTGGATTTTAGAACACCACAATACTCTAAATGTCTCTCCTAGTACACAAGCTATGCTAATATTATTACAGACTGAATAAATGTTCTGCTTATTGGAATGGGACCTACCAGCTTCCTTCAGATGAAAATGTTGATATTAGTCAATTAGAATAAGTAAGTTCTTTCTGGTAAATGAGTGTTGAGGAGCTGAAAAGAGAAAAGATGCATTGGAAACAGGAATTCACAGAAGGGATATTAGAGAGCATAAAATTCTTCCAGGAGCCGGTCCAGTTATGATATGATGATACCAGAACAAGTTGTAAAGCCTTTCTCAGTAATCATCTCCACTCCAACATAGAGATTTTAACTCTCCAGCAGTTTCATGATGTCTTTGGGGAGGATGGAAATGTTGTACTTAACATTCAGTCAGGCAAAACTTCAAATATTAGGAGCACATTTGTGATATATCTGTGCTTGAACTAATATATGAGGATATTAGTAGATATGGTATATCTGAGACAGGAACCTTTCTTGAGTTACATGAATTTGGGTCATGAGGAGTTAAACTAATCTCTGATAAAATAACTGGGAAACCAACTCTAGGGTAGGCTATTCTCCAGGCCATGGCTTAAATCACGCACAATTTTTATCCTCACATAATTAATTTGCTAACTACTTACTTCATCTCTCATGTGTTACTAATCTCTTTTTGAATTTCCCTAATCCATGTTGTGCACATTTTAAAATTGCTTGCATACAAAGTTCTGTTAAAAAACAGTTCATTGTTAAAATGGTCTGTCATTATAAAGTGTATTTCAAACATAGTTACTGTCAGTCAGCTAGACCGTGTACTTATTTTTCAGGCAAAATAACTTAAGAGGAAAAGAAAAGAAAAAGGTGATTATTCAGAAAATCAAGGATATTCAAACTGGATGGAGAAAGTTAGTTTGGAAGCATTTTGGATGGTATTTCAATCTTTTGTGAAAGGTCATTTATTTTGTAAAGTAAAACACATTTCAAAATTAACTTATGACTTAATATGATAGCAAACTCTACCTACAATATGTCACACTTACTACATTTAAGGAACACCTGAATATTTGTTATAGCAAGCAGAACCTTTCCCTTTCAAATGTCTGAATTGTTCAATAGTCTAATGAAGAGCAGCAGGGCATAGATGGGAGGAAAAATTCTCCTTTAACGGTCAGGAAGGTCGGCAGAGTAATTGGAAGAAGATAAATGTGAAATAGAAAATGAAGGCTATCTGGGAGAGAACTTTGTAGTGCAATGTAACTGACTGCAAATAGCTTCATGTGACTACTGACTGTGAGGGGCTGAAAACTTGCTCCAAGTCTAAATCAGGAGCTTTCTGTAATCAAGGGGAAGATCTCTCTGACTTCTTTAGGATTTTTACTTGCTTTAGTAAGAAGCTTAGATACTGTGATATTAAACAGGTATACAACTCTCAAGTGTGAAATTACGAACTTCTGTTTAGAACTCAATTCCATATATAGTGTACAAGATTCAGTGTATTAGAGAAATGAAATTCAGAGTATCTAGCACTTGAATTAGGGACAATTATACCAATTAGTAGAAAACACTACAAAGAATGTATAGCTAAATTTCCAAACAAGATATATATATGTATCTATATAGAGAGATTTATGCATGTAGGCATGGCTATGAGTACATCCCCAGAGTGATTCCTACACTTATTTGACTGTATTGTGCCATCTTTCCTTTTCCTTCTGGACATGTTGCTGCTGTGCCCTGTAATGAATTCAAGCTTGTCTGTACACATAACATGTACTATAAGAAGTCCCTCTGGGGATTTAACTTTCAGGGCACTGAACTTGTGAAACCAACAAACACAGTGAGTTTTATTTGTAATTACGCTTATGGCATTATTTTAAATGTACTTTCCTGTTTAGGTTTTGTGCTTGTAGGTCTATTACTTCAAATAAATACTTAATTTGCTCAAGAGTGGGAAAACACCCATAAACCACTGAACACGTCTCTGAGACAAGAGTAAACTTTTCCTATGAGTACACTGACTATATAGTAATCTCAACCTTATGGCAAATATATGTTGAAACTGATTTGACAGTATTTTTTCTTGTCAGTATGTGTGAATATCATTGAGAGCTACACTGACAGTTTAAGAACAATTTACTGTAGTTTAACACGTATTGCTTCCTAAAGGAGTTAAAAACTAACTTGAAATACTTGAGTTATGACTGTTCATTTAGGACTGACTAATATCACTAAAAAGTTTCAGAGTTACCTTTAATTACACCAAGGGAAGTTTGGGGTGGGAATAAGATTTAGGCTCCTAAGAATAAAAAAAAGAAATTCCCACCTTCCCATCTTTGAACATATATGTAGTAATAATGAACAGTCCATACACTGTGACCTCTGCTATTTACCCGGTCTACTAGGAGGTGTCCCTGCCAATGACAGGGGAATTGGAACTCAGTGATCTTTAAGGTCCCTTCCAACACAAACTATTCTATGATTCTATGGTTCTATGATTATGATTCTATGATTCTGTGAATCCATGATTTATTTTGCTACCATGTGGTTTCTCAGTTTCACTATCTTTAGAAGCTTTCAGGGTCTATCTTCTTAAAAATACCTAAATATTTTGACATTCCAAAGACATTCTATAAGAGCTATAACCCTCATTTTGATGTCAAAAATCAACCATCTGCAAACCTAATGCTATTTAAGGGTACGAATTTCATGTGATTTGATTCAATGTGATTTGATTTGGAGATGGATGACAGGATGGTTAGATTACTTTTCAAAACAGTATAGTACTTTTTGAGGACTCTCTGTTATGTTCTCTGTCTCATACATGACTGTGCACTTGCCACTATGGTACTGATTTTATTCTCCAATTTGACATGTTTTTTAGAAATCCATTCAAATCTTGCTACTAAAACAGTGAGTGAATTACAGAAAACTGTACTTGATTTTTTAATGAGACTTCTTTAAAAATAGTAGCTTGAAAAAAGATATTACTCTTCAAAGTCTTTGTAATTTTAAAATTGTTTTAAGTATTATTTACATATGCTAAGATTTAATGTCAACAGGAGATTGTCTGGTTGTTCTTGTCTTTCACATTGTTGACATTTCTTGACCCTGTGATCTTTATAAATGAATACTTACAAGTCAATGTTTAAAAAAGGTAGGCACTTGCTTCTCACCAGCACTGCTAAAATAACTTAGTAACTACTATAACCCTCTGCACTCTTCTGGTTTCTTGCAGTTCAGTAAAACTTGTGTGCAGAAGATCATGTGATGAGGGTAGGAATCCCAGAAGGTTATGTGAGAGGCATGATAGAAACCTTGTATTGAATCTTTTAAGAGAATTTCAGATTTCCATCAGAGCTTCTGTCAATTCGCAGTCCTGTTCCCCACACCATTACTTCCCATCTTCAGTGCAGGTTTATGACACTAGGCAGTCCTACTAAAATCTATATTTATGTTCCTAAAAGAATAAAACAAATACACAGGAGGGGATATTTTTAGGGATGTTTCTGTAAAGTGGATCACAAAGATCCTTTTTCTTATAAATGAGCAAATATACACAAGGTAGCTTCTTCATTAGCAATGCTAATCAGTAATATGCATGAAAAATCATCTACATTTTCATGCTGAAACAAAAAGTCAGTTGTCTTTAATGTGTTTCTAATAATAAGAGATATATTAAAATGAAACTTCCTTCTATATTTTCTTGATAAATATAATTGAATCTAGTCAGACATACACAAAACACCACAAATATGGTTAGTCTATGAGTGCACTTAAAATGTATCTACTTTTTCTGCTTCCAAGACAGTTATTATCTCACATCTATCATATGGTCGAGAATCTTTTATTACTTTTCCAACATGCTGTCTTTTGAATAAGTTGTTCGAAACAATAAGAGCTAAATTTGTCATAGCGTGCAAAAATTCTTGAAGAGCTAGGAAAGGCTAATTAGAAAGGAAAGACTGAAAACTGTTGGAATGTAAAAACCACACAGGGCTCTTGTCTGGTAAGCAAGATGGGTCCTGGTCTCCTGTGGTGTATGAGTAGTGAGAGGAAGGTAGTTCCACCATCACTCCATTTTAGAAGGCTATTAAAGACCCAATGCAACATCATAATTTGGCACTGATACCAGGTAAATAAAACTTGAAGAAGTATTTATCATCTTGAGTTCTATCTACACTTTCTTCTAACACCTTGGAATCTACCATTGCATTGGTTGCACTTCACCATCATCATCATCTTGAAAGGTTATCTAGACCAGATCACAAAGGTATACTTCATTACTCTCTTCAGTTTTTTCTTTATCTAGAAACCAAGAATATAATCCTGTAACAGTCAGTACTAGGTAGCCTTTGTCTTTCCTACCTTTTATCAAAGTCCAATACTTCCTGACCAGGCTCTTTTAGATATTCCACACATAGAGGCTTTATTGTTTAATAGTTACTTCTTCAAAGTGACTTAACTCTACCTGGGATTATGATATAGGAGAGTGATGTAGCAACACACTTAAATCCTAATGTAAGTACAGAACCTGCTAGAGACAAGTATATGTTCCAATTTTCAATGTTGCCATGGTGATCACATAACATCACATCCCAAGAGATGGTTGTTGGCCATAATCCAAGCCTTAGTTTTTGTTAAATTGCTCCTTTCAGTGTCTACAGCATCTTATATGTTTTCCTTGATTAAATGGCTACCCACACTAATTTCCAGTTGAATATTTAACCACAACCTCATGTCCAGTGCTTCAGTAGAGGATTTACCTCTATTTAATAGGCACCTGTGCAGCTACTGACATTAACCCACTATGAATGGGATTTACTATGGGGTTTGCTGCTTATGTAGTGAATTTACAACTTCCCACAAATGGTATCCCCTCATGGAGATATTAAAAGATTCACACTTTTGCAGATATTTTAATAGTCCATTCCACCATTCTAATGCTCTATTACTTTGCGATTGTAAAGTCCTTTGTATGTTAAAGCACAGTGTTTGAACTTGTTCTTGGTGTGACGCATTGTAAAACTTGATTTCTCAGGACAAGTAGCAAATCACTGATTTAAAGCATCAATACAGCTTGTACGGGGTACACACTACCTCTACCCTGACTATTTCTACTTCTGTAACAATGTATTTCCAGCCTTCTGGTCCTTGTTTTGAGGAACCACTACACAATAATATACCTGCCAAGTTTCCCAAACAGATTATCAAAGCTTTGTCCTTTTGACATATTCAGTACCATTCCTTGAGAAAAAGGTTGTCAGTCTACAATTTGTTTTGGCAAAGCTTTTCTTACAGGTCATTCTCACATCACAGCCTGTTGAAATAAGGATGGGGGCCAAGTTGTTTCCCTGCAGGTTTCAGCAGTTTTGCATGTTGTGTCTCATCTCTGCTACTGCTCATGGGATGAAGGAGCTGGGGGTTCTGCTGCCTGAGCCTGGTCCTGGCCACCAACTCTCCCAGCATGACATTGGGTAGCCCATGTAGTGGCTGTCTCATTAGTCCTTCGGCTAAACATTTCCCCCAAACACAACTGCACTTCCTGGTCACACTATCTGAAGGGTGTTTCCCTTCAGTATTTTTAGGTGCAGTCAAAGAGTTCTGTGACTGGGCTTAATTACTATGGGTGTAAGTCCCACCTTAGAGCATGGTGTTTCATGTCCCCCATTCCCATCAGCCTAGCTCAGCCAGACATTCACATTCTTTGCAAAGATTAACTCAGGGAGATGCATTTACACAACCAGTTACTCCATTCAGCAGATCTACCCATGTGATCTAGCTGTTCATCCAGACCGAAGTCCCTTGGATGCCTTTGTTACTGAGTGAAACACGTCTCCCTTTGCACCACTCTTCACCACACCTTTCTCCTGCCTTGGGATCTCCTGCCATGCTAGGTGCTCGCTGAGCAGTTATACTGTCTTTCTTTAAATTATCTACTAGGTTTTTCTTTTGCAAAACGTGGTAAATAAGTAGTTCATACAATTGTGGGTTATCTCTACCTTTTCCATCACAAGTGGTACAGTAGTTAAAACCAGAAGAATTTTCAGTCTCTACCTTTTGTGTTTTTCTCTTTTGGTGTACCTTTTGTTTTAGAAAAAAACACTGAATCAGATGGTAGCTGCAGTTTTACCAGTAATTCACCTTGTTGCAGTGTTTATTCATTTTCTCCCACCACACTAGTACAATTTACATTTAATCTAAGGGACATACAAGCAGAAAACTTATTAAAAGGAAAAACCTCTCTTTGCAGGAAATAAATAGCTAAGTTGTATCATTAAAAAAGGATTTGACTTATATATTGTATTTTCAAGGCCTTAGCTGTTCCCTTCCACCTATCCATATTAGTGATTTAAAACATTCAGTAGTGTTGTCATCATGGTTTAGCTATCAGGTTAAGGTCTTTAAACCCCAAATCTAATTTACTTTAATAGTGTTGAACAATGATGGATGCATTCATGGTAACAATTTTGTGCCATCAAAGATTAAAACAGAGGGCCATATTTTGTTATTTACAGTAGAGTAAAACTTACAATGAAATAAAAGAAATATTAAGATTATAATATTCAATGTATTTGTCATTAGCATATTAAAAAGAAAAGTCTTGTATATATAGTTTACATTTCATCATTGAGATCAGTTGGATAATCATGGGTAATTTTTTTTTCTGCATGCTATATTAGCAAGCACATTTCCTTCAGGTTATTTCAGACTATCTTGCTGCTACTTCATCCTAGAAAAATGCTTTCCAGGTTCTTAACAAAACCAGCAAGTTTCTTGAATGTGATCTGCAACTGCAGTCTGAAAAAATGACATTCTCAGCTCCACAATGCTCCACGTGGTTTAGGAACTAACCCTTATTAGCCACCAAATGACTCATCAATTGCTGAGACAACTTGTTTTTTGTAATCTGGATTTCATAGAATAGTATCATAGAATGGCTAGGGCTGGAAGGGACCTCCGAAGGTCATCTAGTCCAGCCCCCCTGCAGTGAGCAGGGACACCC
>JANHGN010008862.1:0-16267 GCA_024605025.1 Megaceryle maxima
CATCCCAAAACACTACATTCTTGAGTCCTGGCGCCACACAATCTGAATGTTTTCTTTAGCCTTGATAGAGCTGCCTATGCGAGTAAAGCCTTAGAGGACTAAGTTTGTACTTATAAAATATATTTTTAGTGGCAATTGCTTAGAAGCTGAAAACTTTTTGAGGATTATTTGTACAGATTGAAATAATTTATGAGTGGGACTTAACTGACCTTTGAAATGTCTTTTTTTACACTATGTACACAATATGAAAATCACTTAAATTATCAGTTTCACTGCACAATTAGAAGCAGAAAGTAGCACGTCTGTATGGATCAAATATTTCCTTAGATTTTTAATAAATACTGCCAGAACTTCTTGATATGAGCTACACACAAACAAAACCAACATTTAAAAGATAAATTGTTTTCTTGTGTATACTAAGTTACTAATTTAATACTAATATCTGTATATACACACATACAGATATATTACACACTGAGCACACCTGTTCTTTGAATAGAGAGCACTAGATGTTCAGCATCAGATAATGCCTATAAGCCAGCTTCCAAACAACTGGGAAGCAATGTATTGAGACCACAGTAGATACCTATCAGGTTTGTCCCCCTTTTTTTTTTTTAAGCGTCTTCACAATAACAGAGCTTTAAGTCATTTCAGAAGTCATTAGCCTAAAATGTGTACACAGCTACAATTATGATCTCATTGATCAACTGATTAAAATAGCTAAATACATTCCAGTAAGTTTGGCATAGCAGCAAGCACAAAATTAATTTTTATGTAAAGCCTATGTATACAATTCTTTTCCTATAAGAACACTGAAGGTTTATAGGAAGAATAAAAAAACCCAAACATTCAGGATATCTTTAACTTGGTTATGAAAATATTTCCGACTCAGTTAAAGTTATCTATTCTCCATCTCAAGGTACCCTGTGCATGTATGCCTGCATGTGCATGAACACAATCATCTTGCACTCCAGACTAAGTCAAACAACAGTATATTGTCTTCTTAAAGATATATAATTTCTTCTGACAAAAGGGTGTGCTTAAACAAAATGAGTTTTCTGAAGCAAAACCATTCAGAAAAAAAATTCTGTCACTGAATATCTCCAACTTGACCATCAGAAAGTTTAGCTCGAGTTAACCTGCATAACTCATTTTGTTGATGCTCACGACAAAAAATCAACAAATAATTTGAGACAAGTATCCATAAATACAGTGGTTAATACAAACTGAATCAATTTATCTGAAAGACACTGATTGTAGTACAGACATTTGTCCTTATTACCAGAGGAGCATTATTTATACATAGCTTCACTTCCACCTGTTTTTAATTGCTAACAGTTAAAGATTGTTTAATGTCCAGACTAAGAACTTCAAATGTCTCCCAGGAAACAGTATAACTAGCACTCTGTGCTATGAAAAGCAGGAAAAACACCCAAACATGATGGAAAGAAGATAAAATACAATGAAGTATGTAGTTTAATCATATTGACAATGACAAAGGAATACAGTAATGATGTCATTTGCTATTCCTAAAATGAACTGCTAGAAATTAGATTTCTCTTTTCCTATCTCCAACTTATTTCTTATATTCCCACTTACAAAGACTTAACAGCCAATGATAAACAAGCTAAAGGGATCTGAAAAGCAGATTATGCATATACACCAAATACACCAGTACCCCTTTTCTTGACTAAGAGTGCAATATAGTGCTTTGAAACTTGAAGATAAAAACATCCAAAATATTTCTTTTTTTTCTGCTACTGAATTAAAATGACAGGAGAGTAACATTATACTTCTGAAAAGAAAAGTATATGTCCACAGCTGTGTGTTTGAAGCACTGCAGGATATATTTATCCAGAAAAGCAGCCAGTGAAAATGAGTTAGCCCATACTACCATGGGCCTATATAATACTTCTGAGTTTACTCAGCTTCCTACTCTTAACTAACGGGCTCAATTTACTTTTTTTTATTCTTTTGGAAACTCCTACAAGAAAGAAGGTTAATATTTTTACCTTCATCTACAGTTTTTCCCTTGTTATACTTTCCTACAAAGTAGAGTGTCCAATCTGATGTATTTCCTATGAAAACCTCTTGCATTTTGGCTCTTTGATTCCTCCCCATTCCCAAGCAAAGCAGAATTACATCTAAAACCACCTCTGGGATATACTTAATTATTACCTTCCTATTATGTGGCAGCAGTGCGCTATGAGCACGGTGAGGCTACATGGTGATTGTGAACAAATGAAGCTCTGACATAAGATGGCTCATTGTTTTATTGCAAAGGCACCTTCAAGTTCAGCATTTTCTGATGTCTTTCCAAAGATTCATTTTGTAATCTTGTTAGCATTCTTTTAAGGTAAGTTTTTGTACCAGCTTTATAATGCAATATACTGTAAGCTAGGAGCTCTCAAAAACCAGAACGACCTAAAAGTTTTTGACAGAAGAAAAAACCACACACAACAAACCAACTTTTCCTGAATTTTTTATCCAGTAATCTCATGTGACTTTCTCTGAGGTTAAGGACAGTTTTGTCAATCATTGTATGGCCCAAATACAATTATCAATCCCTTATATTACATTATATAGCCTACTATAGCTATTAGACTAGAGTTACATTTACTAAGTGACACACTCAGCAGCTAAGACATAGCTACAATTAATTGTGCAATTTAATTCTGTCTTCTCATAAAATATATATTATGGTATAGGGGTGGATTGTTTTTTTTTTTTTTAATATTATACATGAATCTGTTTCCTTTAAACTACAGAATGAACAGAGATAAGTTAATTCAATTCAACCCAGTAAAATACCACTAATTTATTCAATGCACTATCTTACCAGAACACCTCACACTTTTTAATGCTTTCATTCTCAGCCTATGCCAGGAAAATAGAAAAGTCCTTTTCTGTAGGAGAGGAAGAAGAGGAAGTGAGGCACAGAAAGGCTAACTTATTTGTATAAAAACTTATTTTCACTATCTGTAGTCAGCTAGGGAACTGAATCTACACCTCTCAAGACCTAGACTGACAGTCTAACTGCAGACTGTCTTGCTTTGTCTTATTCAGGTTAAAGGAACAGTAGTTATAATAAAAATTACTCTTTCTGGTCAGGAAAAAAGAAAGCAAGGGTGAAACTATCATTCCTTTGCTCCCAATGGACAATACTTGCAGGCAAAAGGATATTCCAAGCCAAAGGGTGATTACGACTCTGTATCTCACCTAGACCATATAGCACGTGGAAGAAAGATGCTGACATGGGGCATCCACACACTCTGGAGATTATTGCAGGGGTTTGACCTGTTGCCAAAACTAAACGTATAGCACAAACCAAGAACAAGAAATGGTATTTTTTAATAGCTTATAATTCAGGCAGTCTAAATGTTATTTATAAAGCCAACAAAAGAAATGCCAGGATTATCCTCTTGACAAGTTGCAAAGGCCTGATGCTAACCATGGAGGCACAGAACACATAATAAAAGATCATAAGACTTTTATAATTTGAAAGAATTCAGTAATCTTTGTATGGAAGCTGTTGTTACTGCTTTTCCTATAATTATATGTTACACACATACACAGAGATTACTTTTTTCAAAGCCTAAATGACTGACTCACAACAAACCTGAAGTGCTGTATTTCCCCAGACTCCCTTACATAGAGGTGAATTTCGGGTTGGCTGGCTGCATTAATGTGGGAAAGTAAACTGCAACACTGAAGCAACTGTACATCTTTGAGCAAGCAAGCAGCAACACACAGGAATGCAACAATTAGATCTGGAGAAAAAAAAGGATTAAAGCTAAGATAAAAATCAGGCCACCTAACACTGCAGTTCTGTTCTAAATAACAGGTTTCAGGTTTTATAAGTTCAGTGAGGTTTTTTTTTTGATCCAGGTCTTCGCCACAATGTCTGGGGCATCGACTGTGTGTCACACAAAGACAAAACAAAATTACTGCAGGAAATGCTTGAACACAAAGATCAAACAACAAAGGAAGTGGCTGCAGGAGCCAGAGGAGCTTGTAGCTGAGCTAATCTCCAGTTCTAGCTGTCTTGGCAGTTTACCTTTGGCCAAAGCAACTGTATTCATCTGATTAATCCAAGCAAGCGCTACCCACATCTTATTTTGCCAACAACACTTCACAATAAGAGAAGCCTCTCTATAAATAGGCATATACTATTAGAAATAGGTATTGGAAGGGGTCCTATGCCCCTAAGACCCTACTCCCCTAAAGACAGGTGTCTTTACCCTGACAGATGATTATATGATCATGAAGAACTTCAAGTCAAGGTGTGGGAATACCTGTCATTAGCAAACAGATTCCTTCCATGCTTCTCCTGGCCCCATTTTTTCATCTTACATCTTCAAGACAGTTATACTGGCAAAAGGCAAAACCACAGCCTTCCACAGAGATAACAGATATACAATACTGCTGCTGAAAAGTGAGCAGTAAGTAGGTATACAGTCCAATCAGAAGTCACTGTAGTACAGTTCAATATGGAATCATTTATTTTAAGGAGCAAAAGTTTTAGTTCCTTATTACTTAGTTCTAAAGCCAGTTGCTATATTTCATTATACCTTTTAAGTACCAAAGATTCCCACAGAATGTATGGAAGCTGTTAACAATTCAGATGGCTATGAAAGAACAAAAGCCACCATCCTCTGCAGTTTGTTAAACAGCAACTTTTCCTATTACTCAATACTTTCATCCACCCATCCTTCTGGGTGAGGAGGGATAAACATAGCTCAGCTAGCATTAATTCTGCATCATCTGGAGACATCACTAGAAAAAGAACATGCAAACACATGATGCAAGAGGGAGGAGCCGAAAGACAATATTTAGAGGTGCAATCTCTGCAAGAAATATAATCTAGATATATTTAAACCTGACAACTACAAGAAACAGGTATTACACTTCTTGAAAATGAGAAAATGCATGGGAAATCAAATCAGTTTAATTAAATGTGACTCTTCCTGCTGGTGATTTCAGTGTTTTACACCTTTGTTCCATTCTCCTTGCACAGGAACATACTAAAATAGAAATCCTTCAAATCCTCTTTCCTAGGAAAGAGGAAGCAGAAAGAATGCCCAATTGCAGACTGTAGATTCTGTAGTACCTGCGGGTCCTCCAAGACATTTTTGTCTTAAGTACTGCATCTAGCACAATTCAGTCTCACACTTAATTCTTCAAGAGCAAAAAACTCAAGCTACTGGAAGAACAAAGGAGCCCAGTGTAGTTGTTAAGGTACTTTCTGCAGGAACTGCTCTTCAACAAGGAAATGGCACTATGGTGAACGGGAAATACAAAATTCCAACTGGTGGGGAAAGCAGTCCTGGGATCTTAGATCACAACTTTCCAAATACTATCCCACTTCTTCCCAAAAACCTGTTCTTCTAGAGCCTTCTTGCTACTCAAGTGGGAAAATGAAAAGGAAAGAAGCTGAGCCAACATAATGCTTCATTCATTGAAAACAGAGTGGTACTCCCTAAGCTGTACGTTACATTTTAGTCCCCAAGCCATCTGTCCAAATAACAAGAAAAAATATTTTGATAAGCCATCTTTTGGTGAGAAACACAAAAGAAATAGCAGACTAGAAACAAAGAAGCTTCCTGTTTATACTGTAGAGATTATTAGAGACAGACCAATGCTAAATTTAAGGAAATTTGTCTTAATTTTGAAAAGCAATTTTGACTCCATACATATAAAAGTACCCAAAAATGTGCTGATATTTGGCAGTCACCACCACACTGGGGACCTTTCCCCAATCACAAAAGAGCAGCTCAGAGCTGCAGATTAATAATTGTTGCTCTCAAAGACGAAGATGGACTGATTGCAACATACTATAAAGCTTTCCATGCCTTGTTTTTTTGATGGAACCCCGATCAGATGAAAAGCTACTATCAGCTGATGGTGTTGGCTAACATATGACTAATCAGGAACAAACCATTTCAGTTCAGGCAGAGAGATGTCCACATTACAAAATCAGCATAAATACATGTACCAGAGTTGGCATATTTAAAAAAAAAAGGCAGCAATAATTGAATGGACACAGAAAATAAACACATTTTAAACTCTTCCAGGCTTTGTCTCCAGATCAGAACTAAGATAGCATGAGTCCCACTGCAGTGGTCTAAGGTCTTCAATTTCAAAGTCAACAGCATAGCATACTTCAATACCATTAACTTGCCAGAACCAAAAGCCACCACAGGGTTCTTGTTTGGGATATCTTTCTAGTAATGGTGTGGTGGGTTAAGCCCAGCCAACAGCTAATCACCACAGGGCCACTTGCTCACTCACCCTGGTGGGAGGGAGGAGAGAATCAGAAGAGTAAAAATGAGTAATAAGTGCATGCACAAGCAAAGGAGAACAAGGAATTCATTCACCAATTCTCAGGCAGAAGTTTAGCCATCTCCAGGAAAACTGGGCTACATTACACATGAGAGTTACTTGGGAAGACAAATGCCATCATGCCACACATTCCCTTTTTCCTCCAGCATGACATCTTATGACCCTCTGGTCAGTTGAGGTCAGCTGTCCTGGATGCATCCTGCCAACTCCTTGTGCACCCCCAGCCTACTCACTGAATGGGGTGGTGTGAGAAAAGGCCTTGACTCTGTGTAAGCCCTGCTCAGCAATAACAAAAGCATCCCTTGGTTATCAACACTGTTTACAGCACAAATCCAAAGCATAGCCACATACCAGCTATTAGGAAGAAAATTAACTCCACCTTAGCCAAAACCAGCACAAATGGTTATAGTAGTGTATCTGAGTGACATAAAAGTTCGCGTGATTATGTAGTGAGTTAGACTACAAAGCTACATTTATGTTACTTACTGAAGATTCTGTATCTTGTTAAGAGAAGGGACAAATCTTGTAATAAAAAGTGAAGGCTAGAAAATCTCATCACAGAGGATGTGGTTTTAAAATTCAGTCACAGTTATATTACAGAAGACTTCATACCAAGCCAAAGAGAACAGGTTAAGCAAGTTTAAAATATTATTCATAAAACTTTTGCAAGTTGTTTTCTTCTGAGAAAAAAAAATCCCCTTTGTTTATTTTTTAGAAGAGTAACTTGATTTATGTGACAGAACCCAGCAAAAAGGAAGCTGTCATAACAAATATCATCATGGATCAGGACTACAGGACAGAAGAATAAAACACAGCTTTGCAGACTAAAGTCTTAAGAGAACTGGCAGTAACCAACAAAACCCACTTTATTCTCAGCTCAGAACTCTTGAGAAATATGCACAGTTAATTCTCACAATGAAGGGCTAGAAATATCCAGATTAGCCAGTGAAGTTTCTAGCATTTTTTTCCCCCTGTTTGTCAGCTTAGACTTTCCTACTCAAACAAAACCAAAAAGAAACAGCCAACCATTAGACTGTACTTCATAAGAAGGTTCTGTTTGTAACTAGTTTTCAAAGCACTACTAACCAGTAAGACAATCTGCAAAATTTTGCAGCCTAAGAACCATGGGTTGAAGATGACATTATACAGTAGCAGTCATGGATGGCTATAAGCAGCGTCTGTTGGCTTGTTTAACCTTATATCAATTAATTAACCTCCCATTAAAATATTTATTGATAATTTACTAAGCTTCTTAGGAATTGAAACTTCATTTTCTTCTCTTGAGAACGTGTGCTCTGGTTCACATGCTACTGATGACACCAGGCCAAGAAATGTTTCGCCTTGCCTTCTGCCTCCCCAGCTCCTCAGACATGTAATCTCAAAATACAGTTTTACATCCACTTCAGATACAGAAGCCTGGATACAAGTGGAACCTCTTGGAGAAAATTCTCACTACCTAATGCTAACTTGGATATTTTTCGCCTCTTTCTTTGATCTTACATTTAGTACGTGTCTGACTTTAAAAAAAAACAGGTTTGAAAAAAAATTAAACTTTTCATGAAGAAAAACCCTCAAACATGTAGCAGCATGGAGAGTATTTCTGCTTATCACATGTTAAACTGTATGAAAGAATAGCAAGACATTGCATTTAGACCTTCCCTACTGTTAATTTTCATAATGAAAAAATACATATGTTAATGAAGCTACAGAACTGTCCACACTGTCATGAACAAAAGTTCTAATTAGAAGACAAGTCTGAAAAATCTTTTGTTACCCAATGAGTTTGAGGGGTTTTTTTATAATACTAATTAAAATTTATTCCATTTAAGCAGAAAAACAGACCAAAATATTCATCAACAACTAAGCAGGTGAGCACAAAGACAACTTTAAAAGCCCACTGAAAGATTTAAGAGATTTTAAGCCTAATCACTGCTTCCATTAATGTATAGATTTTCATCATACAGGCTCATAAACTGACATATTGAAAATAATATTTTCAAAGTTTTATCTACAAGGAAATTTTATTAGTGTTCATCTTCTTCTAGTGAGTGGAAATGCATGTTAATTCCCTTCTACTTTTACGGCTTCGATTTGTATTCACTGTACAGTAGCGCAATTTGTCTTTCAGTGGAAAGATTATAAGTGTGTTTATAAAATTGTTCATAATGATCAGTTCTTAGTGTTATTTATACTCGTTATTTTAAGGTATAAAGAAAGTCATACCTAACATTTCTATAGTGTCATTCACCTGCAAATTTCATGACATTTTACATATAATAATCAATTAAGCCCTACTATACTCATCTCAATTAGGCATTAATATCCCAATTTTACAGTTAGTTACACTGCGGATAGCTTGAAAGGTTAGCTGTCTTGCTAATACCACTCAGGAATGGGGATAAAACTCAAGAATGACAATCATTTCTCTGTGTGTATTGAAAAATAAGTCTCTTCCCTCTTCTAGAATGGAAAATTTAGAAATAGAAGACAAAACTAATGGGCAAAAGTTAGGGGCCTTACAGAACTTTTACCTTTTCTTATCAAACTATTATCAAACTATCACTTTACAGTCTTCTTGGAGAGAAAGGTAAATACATATGATCAAGAGACTTCAAGTTCCACAAGTTGTGGTCCTGTAGACCAAAGGAAAAAAAAAAAATGTGCTAGAGAAGTATAGCACATACTAGTCTTGCCTCTTCCCATCTCCCAAGAGAGACTAAACATGTTGAACTGAACAGAACTTCAGCTTTGTACCACTCAGAGAGACTTTTTTTCAGCTGTCTACCTTAAAATGGGTCCAGGCCACTTTATGCTTGTTTGAGCAGTAAAAATTAAGGTATCCAATTAACATAACCACATAGTATCACATCATATTAATTCTATCAAACTTGCCAGTCTAATGCCACTAAAAAACAGTATTTCAATTTTCTGTTCTGATTTTCATACACCAAATAGAGAAAGGTCATCCTTTTTGTCCTGCTTCTGAGGTACTATACTGTGGCACTCATAAAAAGGTAAACCAAAGTGTTCCCAGGTGCACATCCTAAATGTAACATGCTCGTGACCTAAACAGACAGAACCAAAATTGTAGAGGTGATCTGCATTCTGGCACTTCATTTTTTTTTTTTTTTTTCATGACTGACCTAGCATGCTTAATGTTCTTTCAATTTAGAGGCACTATGATTGTCATTGAGGTTCTGAGACAGATACCTAGAGTGCATCTGTAATTCCCCTGTATCTGGGAGAAAAGCCCAGCTCCAAGTCCCATTTATATAGAGGGGCTGATCTCCAAATTGGCTCCACAACTGTCTCTTACCGGCTCCCATCACAGGCCATTCTAGACTCTGCATGTATTGTAATCTCTTAATGCATCACATCTAATGTCACCTCTCAGGTAAAAGCAATCAGGCCCACTGTATCAGTAAATTGATTAATGACAGCTCCCAGTGTTCCAGAAAGCTGTTAGAGGACACTGTGGTGTCTGGCAGCTCCAGCTCCTTCAAGAGGGAAGGATCAGTATGACAGAGGAAGTCTGTAACATCTGCATAGTCTCTATCAGCTAGAGGTCCCTAAGGTCATGCAGACTGTCATCTGCCCAATGCAGTGCTCTCACTGGGCTCTTAATTGCATGAATTAGGAGAGACACCAACCTATTGGGTTCCTGGCCTACACTGATTACTATGGAAGTGGTGACTAACATGTGCAGTTACATTGACAAGCTTTATCTCAAGATAGATGAGCACCTGTTTTTCCTAAGTGAATTCCAACAAAGGAATACTACCATACCCAAAAAGCTAGAAGTGAGACTGCATTATGTCCAGAAACAACACACCAGGAAAAAAGCACTAGGTGACCTTCTCACTTGAGTGAGTGGACCATCCATGTTACTGAAGAGGCTGCAGGAATGTGCTGAGGCTTATGCTTTCCAAGTTAGGGTAGCAGCATCAGAACAGAAAAGTTATCTTATTCCTTAGTGAGCCAGTAATACACCTAATACACAAAGCTGAGAGGAAAGCATGAGGGGGATTCAAGAGAGAGGGAAGAATTCTGTGACATCCCATGTAACCCAAATAACCTGAATGCTTGTCACCTGTGGTTATGTCTGGGGATATGTAAGAGCAGTAAAGAAGACTTATCTTGCCAGGCTGTGTGGCAGCACTTCAAAAACAGTGCTATGAAATTTGGTACAGGTGAGGAAGGTGCTAGTGGGAACACAAACATGAACAGCCACATGCATTTGGTTGTCAGAGTCAGTTTAGGTTGTAAGCATACTGCTCACTTGTGCTGGTATGTGCAATACTGCTTGCTGAGGTTTTATGTCCTGCTCTTGGCTGCTGGAGAGCTCAGATGCCTCACTGCTGGTATACAGGCATATACAGTAGTCAATACTATGCAAACAATTAGCAAAGTCTGTAAAACTGTTCATTAAAGACATTACTCTTTTTTTACTCAATATTGGGGATGATATGGAATGAAGGAATTCTGGAAGCCATCTCTGGCCTTTAAGCATAAATTGCACCTCCTGCTTTCTTGTCAAGCACCATATAGCAAACATTCCCTACAAGCTGCCCATGTTCCGCTTCCTTCCTCAACTTCAAACAAAATCAAAGCACTTACCCAAGCCAGTCTCCTGTCCCCTCCTGGCATTTCTGTCCAATGCCTGTCCTGGAGATGCAAAGCAGGCAGAAAACAGCACCTTCTTCTCTTCTCCCTAGAGACCTGTGGAAGCTCAGCTTCTATGCTCCCCCAGCTTAGCATAAGTGAAAAGTTAAGGAATCCAGATGGCTCTGCAGTGGTCTTCAGGTCAGAAATTCAGTACAGCTCAGCATAATGTGGAGATACTCAACTGGTCTACTGACAGTAAAAATACTGACAGTATTTTTTTGAGTAGTTGGTTTTCAAGGTTTATCCTTCAAGTTGCTCACCTTTGTGGTCAGAACCAGCCATGTCAAGGTGCCACTGGGTCCCCTCTTCTCCTGAGGAACTTTTGATGCCAGCATAGGCCTGGGCTACCTCCAGCAGGCCCAGTCTCCTCTAGTCTAATTTTTCAGCTGTGCAGCCTTCCAACACCATCATTTTGTTTATTTGTTGGCTAAAAGTTTAAAGGCTGCATTGCAGTCAGACAGATTTCTGTAATCTGGTACAAGACATAAGATGTGTAGATGTCCACACATAGCCTGTATCTGAGGCAGAACAATAACAGTTGCTATACCCCACAGTGACCCCTCCCCAGCTGAAAAGAGGGATCCGGAAAAGAAGAGAAGACCCCTGGGCTGAAATGGAAACACATTTAATGAAACAGCTAAACTAATGCCCATATAAAGTAGATTAAATTATACTCATCCCAGTGAGCATACAGCAGCCACAATAAATCAGAAAGCAGCCTTCAAGGCCAGAACAGTACACAATCCAGTGCAGGGACAAGAAGACACAGAAAGATCCCCCAGAAGAAACCCTTATAGCCTTGCCAAACTTCCCCCTTTATAGTGAGCTTGATGCTTAGGGGATAGGATACAGCTGTGAACCAATTCAGGTCAGCTGCCCTAGCTGATGTGAAACTACTAAGGGTCTGCCTACCATGGCTGGCCTGTGATTACATCCCAGCAAAACCAGGACAGTGGTGCACATCTGATGGTGCTAAGGGGATATATGAATCTGCAAGGCCTTCTGGATATAATTGATATACCTCACAGAGGTAGAGGAAATGAAACCCAGAATAGGTCTGTATTTTCCTAGTGTAGCAGCCAATGAAGTGAACTGCCTCATAAACTGGCCCCAAACTTTCTTTTGGCAGGAAAGAAATTATTTGTTTCAGGTGGAAGACTAAAAGCTAAGAGTGCACACAACTAGGACACCAAAGCCTGACAGCATCTTAAACTGACAGGGTGACAGTCTTTGATAGGTTTGGCATGCCTCAAAGTAATGGTAGAAGCTGAAGAGAAGCTTTTTACTGGCCCCCAGTGTGACAGTTCACCCTCAACTAGAGCAGTCACACCAAGTTCAGCATCACTGCAGCCCACAATATGCCTGAGATAGGTTCCCTCCTTCACTCAACAACCTCCATAAACCTCTGCCATTCTGGGGTTCCCCTTGGTTGGCAGAAACCCAGTTATCATTAAGGTTCCTCTCCAATTCCTTGGCAAGCCTATCACAAGTCATACACAGAGAGGGGAAGGGATGGCTCCTTTACTTTGTGACTGAAAAAAACCCGTTTTCTGCTTTACTGTTGACTTGCAAGCAAAAGAGCTAAACTGTTTTTATATACGTTTCTATAATGCAAGACGCTTTCAGTATTTTGGGTGGAATAAAAGCACTTGGGTTAGTTCACCAGTTTACATAAGTAAAGTCATTTAAGTAATGCTAAAAAGCTATTATAACCAAAATATCATTAGAAACCAACACCGCGAAAACACTAACTACTGAAAAAAGTTTTTGTCTACTTTTATAAATTATCCAAATGTTGTTCCTCATCCATTACTGACAATAATAACGGGGTAACATGCATTATGCACTAAATATTTTTATAATCTTTTAGAAGTATTTGTATTAAACAGTGATAGTAGATATTCACTTAAGATTTAAAAATATTAAAGTTGATAGTATAGAGTACCTATCAGAATAGCATAGATTAGATTAAGCTGGATATCCTCAGGCAATTTTATTTTATATGGAACGGAAGGATCGAAGACCAAGCATTTTTAATCCAAAAAACTCTGCTCACAATTCAACCAAAACTGATAAAACCCAGGAAGTTCATATCTGAACTTGTCACTTAAAGGTGAGCTAAAAATCTTTAGCAGTACAGGGCAAAGATTCAAAATCAGCCACACAAGTATACAAGCAGAGGTAAAAAAAATTCAAATAACTTCAAGTGTGGAAAATGAAACATGGAGCAAATAGGCACTGCCTACTGTATTGAAGCCTGTATCACAGATATTACCACACACTAACTGTTAGGTAATCTGTGAGATGAATTAGTGGGCATCTCTATCACACAGAAGTCCAGTCACGCAACTGGTATTTTTGCAGAATCAACAGAGAGGATATGAATGAACTGTTCTCTAATTATTCTGGCAAGGCAGAGGAGGACATTCTGCACTTCATTCTCTGGTGTCATCAATTTGACATCTTTATAACTGTTAAATTAATTTTTCTGTACTTCAGGAGTCGGTTTCAGTTCTTAATCTTATAAGGATGAAATTCACCCTGCCTTACAAGGTCCACAGTGAAAGTCCCCAGTGCAACAGATCCATTGATATTCTAGTGCTCACACTGAGGACAGATAACTGGAGAAATCTGTGGGTGCTGCAGATTGTTCGGGGGTTTTGTTGTTTGTTTTGGTGGGGGTTTTTTTGTTGTTTTTTTTTTTTTTTCCTGGCACTTTTCATAATATCCTGCAAGAAAGCATACCTAGGCCTTCTGGGAAGACTTAAAAGCACCACTGATAAACATTTGATCTATCCAGAGACATACAGCCAAGATATCAAACCATTTTTAGCCCAGCACTTTTCCAATAGGTAATAGGGGGTTTTTTTTGCGTGTGTGTATATACTACAAACATAAATATACCCTACCCTGGGTTGGGTATTTTGGCATCCCATGATTATTTACTGTTCACTGTAAAAGTGTTATTGCTTTCATTACTCCAGAATAAATATATAAATAGAATTACAATCTTGCCACGGTGAAGAACCATATTTCCTTTCAACTACTTATTGGCTACACCAGGTTGCTCACCCAGAACCGAAATGAATTAATCTTGTCCTTTGCTAGTGCATGTAACAGGGATTTTTCACGCCATTCAACTCACAGAAATTTCCAGTGTTGTCCCAAAAAGTCAAGGTCAACTTATCTCCACATCCACAGCTGAGGGAAACTTTTCCTTATTGTCTTTGTTACACAAATGACTTTAAGAGGTATATTGAAAGAAGCAGGTAGTTCTGGACAAGAACAGCTTTTACCTCCACTGTAAAGAGCCCATTACAGATTCACGGTTGTTTCTAAGAGTACTGTATTTAGAAATATACCCTTTTAAAAATCCTATCTACTCTACAAAGTTTTCAAGATGAATAACAAAAAATGGTATCGAGTTCCTTTTTTTTTTTTTCTCCTTTGGTTTATTAATATTATTAACAATAACAGATATACATGAATACCAACAGTCCAGGGGCAGTGAAGCATCTTTTTTAATTGGGTTCTAATGTTTTCTATTTTGCTTGGATGTTATAATTTGGATCCAACCATTCCTCTTTATTATCAACATACTTTGATATTAAATACCATCATACATGTGAAGGCATCCTACTTAAATTTGCTTTATCGCATTTTGATTGTGATAAAAATGTGGGAATGAGACGGTGATTACGGAACCAAACCAGCTGCTTACCACAGTCCAACTCATTCATGTAGAAGTGAAGGAGGGAATTTTGCCTTTTAGTCCACAGAGAGAAGATGCAAGCCCTAACCAAAGTAGCCACAATGCTATTATATTCTCTGTCTTAGAACTATTCAACAGAAGAATACTCTTAAAAAGTGACAATAAATTACACTTCAAAAATGGTGTTTTGCTAGTTGTTTTTAACCTTGTATATTGATAACATTCAAAGAAGACTAACAAAGCTATATAATAATACCATTTGTACCTTTGCCATACAAGCACAGAGATTATTCATGATTTCAAGGTCATGGGTAAAAGCACCATCTTGTATAAATCTGAAGAAAACAACAAGAATACCAACTTCAGGTATGATAAACCATGGGAACTTCTGATTCAAAGACCAAATATATGCTGTCATTGCACACATATACTGTATTTTATCATTTTATGAATATGAAAATCAGTGGAGGAATGAGAAACCTTGAAGCCTGTTTGTTTCTGGTCACTCAGGAATGCAAAACATAGAACTTGCAGCAGCACTGGCACTTAATTCTGACAAGAAAGCATGGCACCCTAAAGAGGAATGAGATCGTCCTCTTGATTTGACGATGGTATTAGGCAGCAAGACACACTCTGTAATGTTGGAGCTTTTCTATAGGAAATGTGAGATTAAGTTATTGTATTTCTATGCCAGGGTAATGCATTAAATCATTAAAAACATTAATGCATTAAATCTTATCCTCATTAAAACTCTTTGTAACTGATAACTGAATACCAGGACCTCACTTTACAAATACAGAGCCACATGATAAAGTTGCACACTGTTAATAGCAAACCTGGAAATGGAACCTAACTGTTGATAACTCTTTCTAGTCTCTGTACTTCTGTGGCCACAATTTAGTGAGCTTACTTAAACAGACTGCTTATTTACTATAAGGACTCGGACCTTGGCCAAACTCCTGATGCCTTTAATTTCTACTCCTAACACTAAAGGTAGTATATTTATTAGGGTAATGAGTACATGAATGAAGGTGGTCAGGAAAAAACTCTTCACACTTGTATGCTTCTACCTACTTTTGTCATCCATTGAGGACAGGAACTTTCTGTGTATGAAATATAAAAAGAAGAAATATGTTTCTTTATGGAAGAGAAATCACATAAAGAGTAACTCTCTTCTCAGTTAAAAAAAAAAAGAAAAAAGAAGTACAATCACATGAAGTAGGGTCTGTGGTTAGTTGTTTCTTGTTATTAGTCTGCTTCAAATCCTTTAACATGTTAAGGAACAGGCAGCCTAAGCAAGGGGAGTGGTTTTAGTTCCCTTAAAAAATGTAGCTTCATTGAAAGAGATAATTCTCACAAGGAAACTTTCACAATGCAAATTTTTATTTATTTATTTATTTTTACTTCCATACAACTTCTATTCCAAAAATTTGCTGGAGAAAAATGGAAATATAAAATTAAAAAAAAAAAACAAAAAAAAACAAAAAACAAAACACCATGAGAAAGTACATTCGATTCTGAAGAGCAATTTTTCATTGTTCATCCCTT
>JANHGN010008863.1:0-39713 GCA_024605025.1 Megaceryle maxima
AGAAACTTTTTTTTATTATTAACTTCACTATTTGGGTTGTTTGTTTATTTTTTTTTTCCCCCTGATATTTTCTCACTTGCACATTTAGATTTTAGGTAGTTAAGATCACTGATTTCATCCAAGTTTCTAATAAAATATTACCTTTTCTGTCTTTGTATATGTTTCATTCATGTGCTGAATAATTTCTGAATTGCTTAGCATGTTACTGTCTCTAGAAAAGGCAGCCTGTAGTATATAATAATTTAGTGAATATAGACTTCAGTTCCATCATAAATTGATAGGAAAAATTAAAATTGTGCAAAGAAACAGATTTCTGAATTGATATGATGATACTTAATAAAAATAATGAGTGTATATATTGTGAAATGATAAAATATCATCCTATATGTTAACTGTTTCAAATAATAAATATTGAAATCTTGATTTCCCATGTCATGTCTTATGCACAGAAACTTCAAACTCTTCAAAGAAACAATCTTTGTGTGGACATAGGGCACAGTAGGCCAAATTTCTTGCCACAGCAGGCCTCCTAAACTCCAGTGAAGGCTTCTGAAGACCATGTTGATGTTCTTTTTTCTCATGAATAGATATGCCACATACTGAAATTCTGGACTTTGATTTACTACCTCATACATGTAGACATATTAATGAGAAGACAATTCTTGTCTTGTCCCTGTTTGTGCAGCTTCTGGAAAAAGAGTAGCTAGAGGTAGCATGAAAAGTATTTGCAGTTTGTTCCTGATCATTTTCTTTCTTAACAGCACTTTAATCACTGAAAAGCAGGTGGCAATATGCCAGATTTGGTACTCTGGAGATGACAGCTTGTATTCAGTCACTGTCTGTCTTTGGTCCATTGGTCCATTCAGTCTTTTGGATCTGTTGAAACCCCTAAATAACATGTGAGAGCAACATCTGAAATTTAATCGTGTGATGGAATAGAGACCACACTTTCCCAAGAAAAATGGTATCTGAAAGCAAACTGACAGAGCTAGAATGCTACAGCTGCAGCTTGCTCCTGGCCGATATCTGATGAGCCTTCAGGAAAGATAGTGGATAGATGGAAACACTATAGCACATGAATTGTTATACTCAGAGACAGGTTTTGTACTCCTGCTTTTGTATGTCTTTGTAGTGAACAGAAGAGAATGATATCTGTGCTGCTTTTAATTTAGCTAATAATAATAAACCCCACCAACTTCATCAGAAGGGAAATAAATGGATGTTTTCTTATGGCCTTTGCCAGTTCCATGTAGACTATTCTGAAACTAATGTGGTGTCATCTTTATTGTTATCTCTACTAACCAGATCAAAACATGTACAGCTATGGCTCCTGATATTGCAAAAATATCTTAATTTGCAGTGTAGTCAAGCCCAAAACCCTTTAAAAGGCAAAAAAAAGAGCTAAATTTTCACAAAAAAAACCCCCACAGAATCACAGAATTTCCTAGTTTGGAAAACACCTTTAAGGTCATCAAGTCCAATCATTAACCTAATACTGAAAAGGCTTGACTAAACCATATACCTAAGTCCTATGTCTACATGACTCTTAAATACCTCCAGGGATGGGGACTCCACCACAAACCTCTGCCTCCTCTGTGTTTTGGGGTTTGGATTTGTTTGGTTTGGTTTTGTGTTTGTGTTTGTGTTTGGGTTGGGTTGGGTTTTTTTGGTACTTTCTTCTTATCACTGGAAGTAAAAGACCAGAGGAAATACTGTTCTTGGATTCATATAATAAATTAACAGATTTCTTGTTAGTGCTGCATACAGATGTTCAGTAGATAAATCCTGCCTATGTGTAAAAAACCCAACTATTCAAAATCTTACATAAGACATTAAAATACCTCTTTGGTTTCTGCTTGCAACAGATTTTTGTGAGATTTGAGTAACCCTTAAAATGTTTCAGACTGGAAAGCTTTGCTGGAACAAAAAAAGTTAACATATTGTTTCATAATCATTGAGAGCCTTCATCAAATTCAGGGAGTCAAAAGAAACTCCACATTTGTATAAATCTTAATTCTCAAGAAATGATTACTCATCAGCAGAGACAAGTGCTTATATCACAGTTCAGTATGATGACACACTCTGTAATATTGCCACTCTTTTTTGATCATTTTTTGTAAATAGTTCTCCGCTTCTTAACTATTAAAAAAAAAAAAAAAAAATTATGTTGAACATTATTACATTTTTTCTCTTTTCCTGCCCTGTTACTTAGCACATTTGGAAAGTTGACTATAAATAGGTTAATAGTTTGAATGAATCATTCTTCATTAAAGAGTTTTAATGATTAAATGTGTTAATACAATTATGTCTTATCTATTAGGCATGAAATGTATTCAAAAAGGACATGCATGTTTCATAAGGGGCCCTAAGAGTGAAGTGTTACAGACTTATAATGGAGAAAAAATTAGGTGGAAAATGGAATTGAATATCAGAATGTGCCAACTGGGAATTTTATTCTTTTTAACGACTTCAGTAAAATGTATTTATTTATTTCTTCGCTCTCTTCTGACTTACTTTCTCTACAATTATCAGGAAGGTTTATTTTTTCTAACACTTTATATGTTTTTCTAGCTTTTTTGGTTTAGTTACTTCATTATGTATTATGGAGAACACACACAGAAGCCTTGTAAAGTTGCCCAATAATTTCCACTGTAGCATTCTAGTTTTCATTTGCTTAGAAGTTTGCCAAGCTTCAGCTGCTTGAGCTGAAATGTTCCCTCCTATGCAATTTCACTGGTGAGGGAAGGGGGAAAATGTTTCAATGAAATGAGATTTGTCTGGGTTTTTTGATATTATTGATGCAGAGAAACTATCTGAAGATTTCATTTCAACTGTGCATTCTTAAGTCCAAGGCTGGAGAGGTTTGAGCAGAATTTTCCTTAGAGTTGCCACTTTCAGCTATCAGGGACTATTGCCATATTAGAAACTGAAAAATGGCTATGAACTTGTCTTTTGTTTCCTGTACTGCTGCCTAGAAAGGGAGGATGCATAACTGTGTAGAATGAACAGCAGTGAAGAGATAAAGGAGGGGTAGAAATTACAAGGAGATTATGGTGAAGTTAGGTGAAAGCTAGAAAAGATAAACGTTTTGCTTAGGAATGACTTGGACTCTAATAGTTTCCTGTCCCTGAGACATGGAAGTAATGATGCCAGTAAATCTCACACAGATGCTGTCAAGAGTTTTTTGTTATCATCCCCAGTATTTTCAGGTATTATACTCATCGCAGCACAAAGCAGATCACAAGGAAATAGACACTGATGTATTCAGAGGTGAATGATGTAGAGTAATACTGGGCTCCATACTGACTGATGGAAACCATAAAGTATCAAATACAATATTCATAGTATCTCACCATCATAACTATTGGGTATATAGGTGCCCTATGGAAAAATAAATGTAATCATGGTATTGAACAAAATCCTTAAAAATAGTCAGATACTTACGAAGCCCTTATTTGTAAACTGTCCTGAAATCTTAGCAAAAAAAGTGAAATGAGCTTTCACAAATTAGTAAAACAAGAATATGTTCTGAAGCTTCCATTTATCATTGTCAAGTGCCTCTGTAACTGACCTTATACATACTGTCTTGAGCACAAGGAGCAGCAAAGAAAAGACCTTTGCTTTCTGGCAGAAATTCAGTGCCTGTGTTACAAATGCCTCATGGCATTGCATAAGTTTTTACAACCTTTCTTCATTTGAGGAGAGATACTTTTTCTAATACATCCCTTAATCCACATATGTATTTAGGTCACAATGGAATATCTAGAGCATTTTTAGAATTAAATGGTGCTTTCTTACTCCAGTATGTAAATTAGAGATTACTATTTTTATTGCAGAAGTGTGTATTGTTGACAAAAGAAAGATAACCTAATGCACTTTATATGTCCTCTTTTGACTGATTTCTCTTTAATTTGTAGCACATTTTATTTACTTTAGTTTGTATGCTTAGATGTGTCCTCATTTGACTTTTGGCTCAAGCAAATAACTCCAGAAATGAAGGATATGCCCACTGAGATCACTTCCTGTTGAAGTCTGGTTTCTTGGCTGGGAAACTGGTTTCTCTTGTTCCTGCTGGAAAGTATTTACAATGGGGATGTTGTAGTATAGTGGCAAAGTTATTTCAGGACATGTTCATGAGTATAAATAGACATATGAATAAAGTTATGCTAAAGAATCAGAGAAGGCAATGAAACCAAAACCTACTCAATAATTTTCAATCTAGGTTTTGAGTTGTCTTGTTAGGATTCCTACAGGGTAACTCATCAATAAAGGATGTTGCTATTCCAGGCAGGGAATGTCCATCATCTATTTCTGTTCATGAAGTGATTTTTGTGAATACCCAATGATCTAAATACACTGAAAAGTTACAGTGATACATCACAGAGTTCAGGGAAGAGAGCCACTGTACTACATTATTCTTATAAAAGCTAACATTTAAGTAAAAATTCCTCTTAATATACATGGTGCCACTGTATCTTGAGTTTACTTTTGTGCTGCTGGCTGCAGTACTGGTGCTGAGTGCAATAGTGCTAAACACAAACTCAGGAAAGCGGTGTCTGCAAGGTGTGCCTGTCCTGTGGGGCAGGGCCTGGAGGTGCAAGCACAGAGGTGAGGAGCTGGGCAGAGCACTGATGCTTGGCTGCATCATTGGACTGTTTATTCCTAACCTCAGGGCTAGTGTGAACCGTTCTGCGCCACCTTCCCTAAAGGTGATACAAAAAGGGTATTTCAAGAGTTGAATCTGCACTACTTGATATCTTCAGGTATTCCTATTGCTCAGGAAGAAATTTTTATTAACTGGCTGTTTTGATGCTGTGCCATTTGCAGTCATTTAGGTAGTAGTTTCTTGCATATGGTAAATATGTGTAGGTGTATATTTAACATGTATGCTTGTGACATACAAAAATACCTTAATTCTATACAGAGTTTCAAAAATAATTTGGTGATGTAGAGGTATAAATGCCATTAATTTTCACTAGTCCTTATGAATTTAAATGCCTTGGCCTGGCTTGAATATCTACTTCATAATATGTTGTAGTAAGAATGAGACCTGAGCAGTGATAATTAAATTATCTCCTTTTAGCCATCTGCAGTCCCATCTAGGAAAACTTACATTCCAACTTTTGCAGCTTGCAATGGCCTGAAAAAATGGATGTATTAATGTAAAATGCAAAGAAGATACCTAAAAGTTCAGAAGAGATGCTTAGTGCCTGTTACACTACTTCATACAAACCAGTGTTCATTCCAGCTCTTTCCTCCAAATCTTTGGAACTATGGAATAACACCCTTTTGGTATCATTCTCAGTCACGTTTGGTATTAAACTCAATCAGCAAAGTAATATTTTCATATGTCTCAAACCAATCCCCTGCACATAAGAGACTTGAGAATTCATACAATTACATTTGAAAATAGATTAATATGATTATTGTTTTCTATGTACTTCATTAGCCCTTGCTTTCACTATTACGTAAGTTTAATTAGAGATATGCTGCTACTTCTGAGTTTCCCATTAAAAATAGAATCTTATGCAATGTGTAGCCCGTTATATTCTTTTATATAAAGAACTGTGTAGTTAAAGTTTTCTGTAGTTGATATTCTGTTGTATTTACTTATTACCCATTGGAAAAATGGCAGTACTTCAGTGTGAACTTTTCTTTTTAACCCTTTCAGACATAACAGTTAGATTTACAGGTATTCTTATTGTGTTCTGCTGCTTGTCCTGATGTCCTGCATATCTACTCCTTACAAAGCTCTCATGATTGCCAAAAACTGTAACAGTCCAAAGAAAACAAAGAATATTTGTATTAAAAAAAAAAAATCCTTCTTTTTTTTGACTGCTCTACCTTTTTGAAAAAAGTCCTATAGCAAAATCATGCAGAAAATAGTCATTCTTCAAAAAATTCCATTAAGTTTATTAATAAAAATTAATAAAATCCTTTGTATTCATGAATCAATGCATTTATAATGCATTGGCATACAATGTATATAAGAATGTTCAAATAAGTGTGTAGTTTCTGCCCATATTATTGTTGATGTCACCATTGTTATGTTTTGCCCAGAAACAGCATGAAAGCCACTCTGACCTCTTCCTCTTTCTGAGTTAGCCAGTCTTGGGAAGCCTGCAGCTTGCTCATTTCTCATACATACCAACCAGATGAGATTGCTGACTTCCATATTTACACTGCTGATAGTTTGTGCTCGTTGTCTCCCCATGCCTTTGAAGTATTACCTTTCTCTCATACAGAGGCATAGTTTTAGTCCATTAACATGAAGCTTCAGTTAAAATGAGGTGCTCCAGCCTGTGTTCTCCTTTACATAGCACCTCACCAGCTGGTGCTCATCTTGGGTCTCCAAATCTACTTTGTACCTCCATAACATATCTGTACTAGACAGCATGACAGACTGATGATACTATGGGTGTTGCTAAAATGCTAGCATTAAATTGTGATAAAAGAGATAAAAACACCATTTAGTTCAACATTTATATTGGGAAAAAAGAGACACACATCTCCCCAGTCCCTCATAAAGTGTCCCGAGTTTGATATTTATTATTTCTGTGCAATGGAGATGTCTGTATATGGAGTGAGAGCCCAGTATCATAAATAAAGTCACCGTGCAATTCTGTAGGGAGAATTTGCCCTTTATGTATGTAGTCAACATTAAGAAACATTTGTTCACAAGAGCAAAAAGACCCAGTGGAAAGGCATCTTTTCGACTGGCATATTTTCAACTACTTCTGATGAATTAAACTGACCTTTAGAAATACACGTCTGGGCTGGCACTAAAGCTAGCATTTCTATTTTTTTAGAGTGTGTGTATATATGAAGAAAACAGTAATCAGGGTTACTGAGCTATTGTTTGTGTCCCAGCAGGTGCCTGTGGCAGGTACACTCTGCATGCACACTGGTGAATGATGGCAGTTTCTCTGTTACGCTCTCTTCCTGGATGCAGAACAGACTGTTGAGCTATGCAATCAACACTGCCAAGGTGTTTGAGGCAAAGAACACCATGATCTTTCTTAAGGCAAGTCCAGCATCTTAACGGTCTAAAAGGTTATGCTGAATTATAACAATATCTGTAGACAGACCACAGAAGGGATGAAGAGGGGGAAAGTCTCTGTTATTTTTTTTAATTGTTTGTTTGTTTGTTTTTTCAAGATAAACATTACAGATTATTTTTATTTTAAAGATTAGTGTAGATGGGAAAAGTCTAATAAGAATACAGAGCTTTGTTACCTAAAATAATGTGTTATATGCATATATGAACTTCCAACATGTTGTCTTATAAGCATTTGCTGTATTACAAATAAATTAGCTTAGGGCTTAGACCTTAAGGGTCATATTTTTAGCATTTAGCATCAGGACCATATTTCCAGAGGAACTCAGATATAAGCTGTAATGATTCTTTTTTTTTTTTTTTTTGAGGAAAGTTCAGCATATGAACTGGATGATGTGTTGAAAATCCTTACTTGGAATATCATTGAAAAGCTTGAAAAATACTGGTTTGGAATAGTTAGAAGCTGAGACCTAAGCTCTTTTGAAAGTCTTATAAATGTCCCTGTGTAGCTTGTCAAAGGAGAGAAACCCAACTGTGTTTCCAAATCTTGCTTTATAACATGAGCAATAGAAAAATAACAGCTCCACAGCCCTTATTCATCTTACTTGATTTTAGCCACCTGAAAGAGATGTTTAAATTGTAACTAACATAGTCATCAACTCTCTCTATAGATAGTACTGAGAGAGAGAAGCACTTCAGAGTTATTAACTTCAGAGTTTGTAACATAATCTCTGAAGGTACTTTTTTAATCTAAATTTCAGTCAAATTGTGGCACAATCTCTCTTCCTTCTTTCTACTTTCTTCTTCTTCAGCTAAGTTCTTATTTTATTCCACAGATAGACCGCTGACATTTGCATGACATCAAATATGTGATGGGAAAGAAATTATCTTGTATCTGAAGTACTGTAGATTTATTGACAAGATGTTCAGGTGTATCTTGGTGCAGGAACAGAACTATTGACAGAAAGCATCAATGAAGAGTGAGCACAAAGCCCTTAATTTATTTATTTGTCTGGTATCTCCTAAATACATATGTATGATGAATACTCTGAAAAAATATTCAGATGAGACCACCAAGTTGTCAGCTGTCAGCTGAACTTCAGCTAAATGTTCATCCATGAAACTTTAAAAATTCATTTAGTCTTTTGAACTGCAAAGAGTTCTTTATAAATTTATTATCTGCAGTACAGCTAAGATCTGTACTTTATTTTTTTTCTGTGCCATGAGAGAATAATTGCCTTTGTTGGAACTAACAGTAGCTGGCAGGTATACAAAAATTTTGTTAGTTAAGAGATGTTTGAAAGTTGCTCATGGTTACCTGTTGTGTCAGTTATTTGAAAGAGTGGGGAGAAAGAAACTCAACTGATGAAAAAAAAAAACCCAAAACTCCAATCAACTTGGTTAGATCAAGCAGTTAACAGGGAAGGATAATAAAAGATTAGTATAAGAAAACACAAGTATTGCATATTTGGAATGGAGCAACAGATGCTTTCAGGATAAGTATAGATATAAATCTTTTGCAATGGTTACTAAGCCATGTAACAACTACAGAGAAAAAGACTCTCCATGCTCTTATTTGGCAACCAAAGGCCAAATTGTGAAATTTCCAGCTAATTCATTAGAAGAGCCAGGAAAAGAATGCTGCTCTACTGACCGCCTGTCCCTTGTTTGATGTTCAATTGTGGTTGAAAGACTTCAGAAAAAGACTATGCTGGGGTTTTTAACTTGTTGAAGGAGGCCCCCTTATGCTTTTGTGATCTGAGAACAGAAGCTGGAAAAAACAGTGTATACCAGATTCTGCAGAAGTATTAAGCAAGCAATGCTCCATCTGAAGAAAGATATAGTAAGATACTGAAGCACAGTATTTTCTTCCAAATTGCCAGTTTTATATTCTGTTAACTAAGCAAGTACATGTAAAATGTGGAAGGGAAAATTGTTTAACATACTGTTAAAAATGTAGAGTAATAGTCATGAAATCTTTATTTTTATTAGTTTGATGCTTCTATACTGTTGAGGTAATATATTTCATACTGATTTTTAAACAAACCTTCAGTAATGAGAATCCTGACATGGTTAGGCAGAGATTGAATTGAACAGACATTTGCCTATATCATTATATATGTTTATAAGGACACTATCTATAACAAAAGGGAATGCCAAAGAAAGGATCTCTGTTAATTCCTAAGGAAACCTGAACTCCTTATGTGTGTTTGTGAAGCTGCTAATGCCTCCTTCTTGGTATCTCATGTTTGAATTCTTTCCTTCATTCAATTGACAGGTGACAGTTTTCACCACTGGGAACAGCAAAATGTTTTAGATGGTGCAGTGCAATACCAAACCACCTTGTAGAAGGCCAGAGGTGCACTACATAAGTGAAAATTCTGCATTGAAATACTAAATTTTGTCATAATGACTAAGCCAGGATAACACAATTTCTATTTAGAAGAATTATTTACCTAGAATTCAACAAATGACTACAAAATATTTGAGATGTGGTGTAGCTCTAATAAGAAAAAAAAAAAAAGTACCTCTTCCTCAGGTCATTAATGATGGTTACTCTGAAGTTATCAATCAACTGAGTTCATATAATCTCTAAAGCTATCATCAGGGTTATAAAATGAAGAAAATTAAAAGGCAGACATACAGTCAATGCAAAAAGGTAGAAATATATGTTGGCTATCTTGGTACAGGCAGTTGGAGATTACAATGAACTGATGTTTCTCAAGATCACTGGCTACCCTTAAAGGGGCTATGTTCAAAGACAGAAAGGAATGTCAAAGAAGAGCACGTATCTGTTAGCAGATGAAATATATATCAAAGCACTTGTTTGTCTAGTCAATCTATCTTCACAAAATCTAATACAAGAAAGGATATTCAAGTTAGCCCTAGGAGTATTCAGCTTGCTTCAGAGCAAGAGCTTTTGACATTTGCTTTAGGTCGGGTTGTATAAAGACCAGATGCAGAAAAAACTCACCCCAAAACCTAAAACTTGGCCTACTTGGTTTATGCGCCTGGGAATTCCTGGGAGTTCCTGAAGAAACATCCTGCTTGGCTGTTGTCTACACCAAAGAGGACGTCTCTACAGTGACTCTGTCTCAAGAATAGCACAAAATGTCTATAGCAGGCAATAAAATTTTCTGTAATTTTTCTCCATTGTGTTTCCAAGTGATCATTTTGGAGCACAGCCCGTTCTATGGTTCTGTAATTTCCCTGGCTCTTCTGAAGTATTTACAAGCTAGAATTTGTCCTTGTGTATATTTTGCAAAAGTGTTTGCATCTGTCCTCACCCTTTACTCACGTTCACCATTTGGAATTGTGGTCTCTGGAGAGCTGCATAGGGTAAGGGCCCATCTCCCTTAGTTTTCCTGATCAGCTATGTGAAGGATAGTTTTTAAATGGCCAAGATGCATCTGTATGTTACTACTTTCAGTTGTCACTTTATTCAGAAACTAAACTAAAACCACTGCATAAAATGTGATGCTATTCCAGATTTGTTTCAGATTTGTACTAATACCTCCCAGAAAGGCAGGCAAATAAAGCAGGCCAAAATCACTCCAGGAAAATTCCAAGTAAATCTGCAGATTCTGCCAGGGATAAAACTGACACTACAAATATTAATTAATCTTATGCATTAAAATATTTAATCCATTTTTTTTCATTCTTTAGCTGATTGTGAATTAATATTTGTGAAATGCTTTGAAGAGGGCAAGCACTATTTAAATACCACACATTAGTCATTGTTATTATTATGGATAGTGTTGTTTACTTGAAGAGTCCCATGTGATGAGTTTTTAAAATAAGTTAGTAGTGGAATGACAACTGTATAGTGTATGAAAACAAGCTTGAAACACTAAGTCAACATAGTACTCAATATTCTTCTGGAAAACACATGGAGGTTTAGTTTTTGCATGTCTTTTTATTGTGAATTAAAACATCTGTTCAGGATTTCTAAGAATTTGGACAACAAATGGAAATGGGAAGCAGCATTCCTATCTTTTGATTATACATTTTATTAATTGCAGATCAGACTAAAATCCAAGATCCAGGTGAAGTGAATTTTTTTAAGGAGAGGACCCCTAACAGTCTACGTGGAAATGTGTGAAGTCATGTCTATACCACTCCAGGCAACATGGTACCAAGAGTCCTCAGCTAGCTCCAGATGGACTCGTCCCTCCAAACCACACAGCTTCACACTGTGAGCTGGGGTGCTGATAACAATAAAGTGAGGTTAGCCCACTGGTATGCTCTAGCAAAGAAGACTGTGGCTAATATATCCATATTATTCCCATTCTGAGCATGAATTCTACTGCAATAAAGTTAAAGATCTTTGCAAAAGTCTCCATTATTCCATGTAGATTTGACACCTGATTTTTTTTTCTTTGATTCAATGTAAAAGTGGGAGATGGTTTTAAAAAATGGGTTCAGATCTGGAACTTGTCATCTTCATAGGAGAATGAGAGGATTCCCACTGGGGATTAATTCAAGTCTGTCCTAATTTCTGCCAGTATATCGTATATGTAATTTGGTGACATGGACACTCGATCTTTTCAAGATATTCCCAAAACATATCTTGGACTTTTTATATCATATAATTTATATCATTTAAAAAGGGTCAAGCTTTGCTTTCAATAACAAAAATTTTCAGTTATGAAAAATGTACAAGCAAAGTTTTGTCTGGGGAAAGTCTTCAATCCGATAAAAGTTGCAAAGAACATTGACACAATGTAAACACTTTTCTGCTCCTGCTAGATATCATAAGCATCTTTAATAAGTACACCTGCTTAGTAAACACTTTATAATTCCTCAGAATAAAGCTTCAGTTCTTCAGAAGGAAAGCTGTACTGATATTATGTTGGTAGCAGCATGAGGCTGTTACCGATCACCTAATTTCTGGAATTTCATTAGAAGTTCAAATGACATATGTGTAAAGGAATCCTATCCCCAAAAGACTTCATTCAGGGGATGAATTCTGTAAATGAACCTGGAAAGAAGATTCAGTGTTTGATCGTTTCATCCCAAATTAGGTAACAGCTTTGCTGTGAGATAAAGGAGATTCTGCAATACTAGTTCAACTAAAATACATGATCTTTGCTCCAGACAGGGGTGACTGATAATTAGATGCAATACCTAGTAGATTAATACTTTAGAGTTGAGAAATCAAAATTTCAAAATGATACTTAACAAAGCCTAATGGTGATTAACTATTTAATACTCACAGTACTCTTGTGAGAGAAGGTAAGCATATTTTCCATTTACATTAAATTCTTCATGCAAAATTCATAAAGGAAATAAGCATATTCAAAAGGCTCATATAACAAGATGCCCCTTATTCTTGGCAGGATGGCTTTGCACTCCCCTGTCTGCCAGTCTTGAGATCCGCAAAGAAAATGGACAAGTAATGTAAGGGAGAAGGAAGAGTAGGATAGGACAGGGGTTGGGGGAAGGACCCTGAGGTTATGGCACATCCCCTTGATCCCAGAGTCCTTGTATGAGGACAGATGCAGATAACATAGATGATTTGTTAATAATAGATGATTTGTCTTGATAACCATAGATGATTTGTTAAAAACCTTACAACTAGGCACTGCACAGTCTTCTGACTGAGGTCTTGGAGCCAATTCTGAGGCACAACACTTACAAATGTGGCTTCTTGTAGTATTGAGAAATGTGGGAGCTGCATCTATAGGGGAACTGTAAGATAAGCTTTGGGGAACATTGCAGAGCTCTTTAATCCCTTCCAAAATGATTTCTTTAGGATGCTGTAATCCATCTCAGGGATTTACAGTGTATATACAACTTTTTTATCTCCATTCTAATGTTAAGTATGCTGAAGTACAGAGATGTTAGCTGACTTGCCCAAAGCCAAACTTACAGTCAACATCAAGATGAGAAATGTGTTCCTAGCTTCCAGAGTAATGTCCCATCCATTGCACTCATGATGTGCAAAATGAAAAAAAGTAGAGATGAAGAAAATAATATTTTGTTATCTCTGAGTTCTCCTAGACTAGCCTTTTCAACTCACTTTTTTATTAACATATTAATGCCTGTGCTTCCTAATATTAAAACCAAAACAAAACCAAACCAACAATTTGGAATGTTTAGTAATATAAAAAATTTAGATGTTTCTGATTTGATAAAAATCAGACTAACAACAGAAACACCTGTAGTAAGTCATCTATACAAGTTTATGTCGACAACATAAATATCATAAATCTTAGTATTATGCTAGATACACTTTTCTTGTTATTCTACCCATCAGTTATTTCATCTGCACTCTTCCTTTATTATTCTTTTATGTGGTTGTAAATAACTTCCCATTCCTAACTGGATATGTATATTTTCAAATGTGTTGGCAAAAAATGTCTTTCTCTTACTCCCTTAAATTACAGCAGCCCCAAAACATGTATTAGTGATACCCTGTCCTTGAGCAACACAACATTAATCTGCCTGTATAGATTCTCTTACTGGGAAAGAAGAGATTTCCATGTTCCCAGTTGGATTTTATATTCATCTCTACTCTTGGAATATCCCAGCAATATCAGATTTTAAAATAATAAAGTTTTGCAATTCAAGAAATTAAAAATTATTTTAAAATAGGTTTTTATGGTATCAATTGCCACTTTTAGAAATGGGTCTGATGGTATCTAAGGAAATTGTTTTTATACATGGGGGCCACAGTAAGCAGTTGCAACAAAAATGCTTTAAAATATTCTAAAGTGTCTTTTTGTAATAAAGGTGATGTTTGCCACCCATACAGAAGTAGTCTAGTGTAATGTTTTACTGGAAATAATTTTGGACTCCAGTTGGAATGTAATGAAGCCTAACCAAATTGATTTATATACAGATATATACATAAATATGTGCATGTGTGTGTGTCCCTGTTTGAAAATAATCCTAGCTGTTCAGCTGAGATCAGTCCTTTCATAGCTGCTTCTCAAAATCTGGTTTAAGTTACCATGAAAAAGCCTGATTTTCATGTATGTGTAATAAATTAAATTCACTTCTGTCTTTTAATATCATTATGCATATTGTGGATTTCTCCTTTTTATTGTAACAGTTATTTTTTAAAGTAGGTTTCCATTACTTCAAGATACATTTTTCTCCTACAACAAACAGTACAAATTCAGCAAATGCTTTCTACAGATTTGATTGATCTCACTCCTTCTTGACTGTAGTAAATGCAGTGGGGAAAAAAGAAAAATATTATGCTTAATTGAGAACTAGATTTAACTAGAATTAGATTATTGTTGAACATTAAACCTTCAGCTGTACGGGACAAGAGATTTGTTTGTGTGCTTGCATGAAGTGTGACAAAAATGCTGTTTCAGGAATTAGCTACCACCCTATCCACAGTCCACTTCACTAAACAATGATGTTGTTTATGGCAAGTCAAAATGGCAAACAAATGAATAGACAGTTGTGGAAAAATCCTGGAAAGCTACGAATTTTGCTTGCTTGCTTAAACACTGCAAAACAAAGACAGTCTGTTGACCATAATTTGAAAAAATATTGTGGTTGGTTTGTGTGTGGGTTAACAGCATGAATGGCAGCTAAAGTCATTACAGAGATTACAAAAGTGAAATTGAATCGTACATTAAAGCTCAGAAATGTTAGTTCTGGTAATAGTGTAATATTCTGTAATATTATCAACATTGACTCTAGTTTTAAGCAATGGAAAGAAAATGACACACCCTGATTTTATGATTTATTAATCTCCAGCTATATACATTTACTTTATTTGTCAGTTAACTGTGCTTTTTATTTTAAGTTTCCCTGCTTTAGTTTAAAATCTAATGCTCTAGTTTTTATAGCTCCTTTTTTATTCCTTCTGCTTGAAAAATGATCTCCTTTTCCATTTGTTTGGTGTTGTTAGGTACAGTCACCTTCCAGGATACTTCAAGAATGTGCTTATGTTTTTGATGTATGTTGGAAAAGGCAGTATATGGACCATATCTCACCTACAAAGCAAGCTGTAAAAAGAGTGGCTGTAGTGTCTGTTTCTCACTGACAAATGTATGTAGTGTTTTAAAAAAAGTATCTAGCATTCTTTTAAGGTAATAAAGCTTCCACTTTCTTGTAATAGAAACCATCTGTCTTTTATTTGAAAAGATACTGGATTATCTTTTTGTTCATTTTTTTGCTTTTAAAGAATGTTAAACATGACTTTCAGGCAGAAAATTTCCAGCTGACTTTGGCACTAGCAAAAATTGATGAGTCTAATGATAGGGGGGCTTTGGCACAGCTATCTGTAAATGGCAATGTATTGTCAGCTCATCATTTCAGAAGCAGTGTAAGGTCTTTCCTCAGTGCCATCCTACTCACTCCAGGAGGGGGGAGAGAACTTTCCTTTGCATTTACAAGTGGTACATAACTTTTCCTTTAGAGTTGCTTTTAACATAACCCAGCTCTTACTGTAGGTCACGTCTAAGTATGGAGACTGAGTTTCCTGTATAACAGCCAAAGTATGATCTGGATTCTTCACTTTGATAATGTCTTTTTATCACTCCATGTAAAGCAGATGATTCACTGAGCTGGCATCCATCATAATTCAAGTCATCTCTCCATTCTGCCAAGGAGCATGTGCAGGCACATCCCCAAAATTGAACTTTACATTGTTAACAGGGAGGCTGGCAGATCAGAGAGTGACGTCTCATCACAGTATTTTCCGGGACTGATCTTTAAAGAAATATAAACAGTTAGTCATTTTGTGTTTCCCTGAGTCATGAATCACTTGAAGATCAGGTAACAGAATCTAGAAAAACATTGTTATATTCCTACCAAATACCTCTCTTCTCTCTGTTACTCTGTGCTGCCCAGGTTTAGACCTCATATGAACAATCAAGTGTTTCTTGTATTCTGACAATCTGAAACAGATGTAATCTCTGACACACCTGAAGCCAAAGACTTTGCTGAAGAGCATTCAAGGCACTTAACGCTCATGCGGAGAATTAAGAGAGATCAGTGTTCTCAATAGAAGCATGGTTCCCTTTGGTTCTCTCTGTAGTCAATGGTGAGAGTAAGACTTCTCCTGGAGGCAATTTCAGATAGGATAGGAGCCCAGCTGAGGTTCTCAGCATTGCCTGTTTGGGAAGTCTATCTCCCTGGCAATAAAAGCACCCTGAAGAGTTGGCATCCTTCACCAAAACTGGCCTTGTTGAACAGCCTCTGTCCTACACCAAAGCAGGGTGTGAGAAGGCAGGGACACCTCTGGTAGCACACTTTTTGTTCTGGTGTACTTCTGGTAAATTATTTTTGTAATAAACCTGTATGGTTTCTAAGCACACTAAAAGGCCACCCTCAATTCTGAAAATTTCTTAGCATTGGGAGAAATTATAGAGTTAAAACCCTTGCATATTGTAAGCATAGTTATCTAGGATAGCTTTTTGTCCCTCACTTAGCACTGTATACTCATTCAGTTATCCCAACTGTTAAAGGCAATTTAGCAAAGCACTTAAACGTATCTCATGTTTAGCCAGAGGGTATAAAATGATACAATAGCTTCTCCTTTGCTCCCCTGGGGAAGGAACAAGGCAGTCTGACCCTGGTCCTCCCATTTTGTCCTGAAATGTCTACAGAGCCATATTGCAGAGCGATTTGTTATGTCAGGTCAGGTGGAGATAATGTAATTGAAACAGCATGTCCACATGTACATATATATACACATATCATAAATATTTTGAAACCTGGGTGTCCTTTTAGAGTGGGTAATCCTGTGAAAACCCAGCAATGCAGGCAGGACACATCACATCCTCTGACTGAGGAACACTTTGCAAACTGGCTTGTACAGACAAATATGTCAAATATGTCAAATATGCCCTTAACTATTTCTCATCTATGCACGATATTATTCTGAACATTTATTCTGAACAGTGGAGCACTCCTGTTATTCTTGGGATCTCCCAGAGATGTAAGGACTGAAACTTAAGTCCTGGCACCTAAAAAATACATGCTTTCATATCTTATCACTGCTTCTTCTATTTACATGGAAAAAAATACAAGAAAAAATGGCTGTTTCCCTTAGGCAGACAGGGTACTTGGGAAGGAGCATTGTTGTGGAATTCTATAAATCTAATGCTTTCTTTCTTTACATTTTAAGTTCCGTGTGGGCTTTCTCCCATAATGTAGGCTTTGTGATAACAGCTCTGGTTCAGGAGGGGAAAAATGTCATATTGGGAAAATGTGTAGACAGATCCGTCAGATAACAAATAACTGAGTAGAAAGTGAATTGAGAGTGACAGCAGCAGCCCACTGGAGATAACAAGCAAAAAAGACAGGAAGCCAGTGAGACATGACAAAGAGAGTAAATGAAATTAATCTTCTTTCTGCTGACAACAAGTTTTAGGGCAGCCACAGCCACCCAGCCTTGCATTACTCACAATTATATTCTGTCTAAGTATATTCCTAAATGAACAGGAACTTGCTGTAGGCTTCAACTGACTGCATTTTTGATACATAGGAATAAAAATTAATTTTAATTTTTTTAGATGGGCTTGTAGATGTAATTTCTAGAAAGCATTAGGCTCTTGTCATACACGGTATTTTGCTATCAGATGTTGTTGGCATCAGAAATGAAAAACTTTTGTTGAAAAGTCATGGAGCAGTCACAGAGTGTCAAAGCAAGAATAACAGTGTGCAGCTTTGAATGGTAAAGATTTCCTTTTTCTCACAGTAAAGATTTTTGATTTAAGTCTCTTGGCTTGCTGTAAGATAAGTATCTGAGTTATAACTGCACTGCATTTCCCTTGAGAGATTTCTGTGAGTGGTCACTTTTGAAGAGTAGTAAGCAAACACAAATCAAAACTGTATGTCTGGTTTAAGTAAGACATGATCTTCCATTTTTTTTTACACTGTCATGATCACAACTGATAGAGTGAATCAGAGCATCCAGAAACACAGCACAGGATGGAAAGGTCTGACTTTAAATTAGACATGCACTCATTGAATCTAAGCTATGAATAACTGGAAACAATCCCACTTGCTCTGACAGGAATAATTGCTTTTATTGGTGCTCTTCTCTGCTGAGTTTGTCTGATAGTTCCCTATCAGTCATTCATGACATGAAATTGTTTCCAAAGCAATAATATAAAAAATGCAGTACTCACTACTATTAGGTATGGTCCTCATCTTTATAAATAAGTATGTTGAATTTAAAAGAAAGATATTTCAGAATAAGATCTGCCAGACACAATATATCAAGCTCATTTTTCTCCTCATATGTGAAGCTAAGTACTGAGCCAGTTATATGAATAATCTTAACTATATTGACCAACACAACTTAATCCAAATGAGGATCTGGCCCATTCTATTCAGTCAGCACTAATTAGTTAGTAATTTAATAAAAAAAGAGTCTTGTATGCCAGTTTTGAACTCCTAGTTGCTTTCCACATTTGGCTGCTTTTGGAGAGTGGTTTTCTCTGTTGATTTTGTCTTATACTAATGTATAGCTATTAAACACTGCTTTCTTCACACAGGAAAAACGGCCATCTATTAGAAGTGTCCTTTTTAAAGTGCTGTTGCTTTTATATAAAAGATTTTGTGAAAAATTAACCATTTAATATATGACAGATACAGAGGTCTGAAGTTTCACCAAGCATCCCTTTGTGTGTGCTTATGCATGAAAATGGACATAGACTTGCATTGGTGAAACAATGAACCATTTATTGTGGATGTCAATGGATGTCTTTACGAAAAGGTTAGACAAACATCTGCCAGGATTGCCACAGGTATTAGCAGATCAAGCCTTGGGGCAGACAGATGGACTAGGTGACCTTTCTAAGTACCTTCTTATCCTTATTATATGATTCTGACAAACACAGAAAAGCACTAGGTTTCGTTTCTCTTAGTAAGCATTAAAAGAAGTGGAGCTGTATGAACATGTGTGATGACAGAATAAAGATTTAGAAATTAGATGGAGATATAGAAGCAAAAAAAAAAAAAAAAAAAAAAAAAAAAAATGTTCTTGGATATAAAAAAAAATGTCATGCTCAGACAAAAACCAGGCAAAAGAAAAATCTCTAGAAGAAAAATGTGAAGACCCTGTCACATGTAGGAATTCTCAAACTGGATGAAAGTCTGAAAAAAAATGTTCTTTAAAAATAATAACTTTCCAGATAGCAACAGATAGAGGATAATATTCTAAAGCATCTCCTCACTTATCCTGTGACTGTCTGTTCCAGTTGGAAAGCAAGAAATAAAGCATCCAACAGCACAATCCCCCATCAGACTAGGAAACATAAAACATATGTTGGAGACCTTGGTTAGGTTCACAGCTGGCATGCCTACTCACATCATATGTGTAATTGGCCAACCCCTCATCCAAACTGTAAAATGTGTTGCAGCTAAAACACTGTAGCAGGTAATGATTATGTGTAATAGATGTCACATAGGTTACCCAATGATTTGAAGAATTCATCTTCCTAGAGAAGATACAGGAAAACAGGAAGAAAGTGCCAGATGTTTAAATTTTTCTATTTGGTAGAGGCATATGTAATGACTTCAAAAGAACAGCATGTTTTAAACTAAAGCCACACCAGATTTTTATTTTTTATTTTTAGTTAGGATAAATATTTCCATTCATTTCTAACACCAGCTATCTCAAATAACTGTAAAGGTGTAATGCCTTTTACAACAGCTGAAAACCAAAGTACTGTAAATTTCCTATTTTTTAAACAGATTTTTCAGCAAGGATTTCCTATTTGAGACTAAGAGATCCTTCAAGTCATATTTAAACTGTCAAAATGGGATTAAAAAAAAAAAAAAAAAGTCTAAGTGGCCTAGAAATAATCTATGAAAAGAAGCATGGAATATTTAAGTTAAATAGGAAAATCTTAAAAAAATGTGTGGAACACCTTACATGGTTAATAGATCTTATAAAGCATAGATGTGCAATGAGAAACTCCCTGGTCCAGATGGGTCTGAGACATATTTTTTTTTGTTTCAGGTTCAAGCAATGCTGAATGTTGCACAATAATTTGTTATAGTAATACAACATAAAAATACAAGTCTGGTTTAATTTATGAGTTTAGTCTGCATACAAAAAATGTCAAACTCATTGTCTTCAGATTCCTTGTCTTATATGATGGTTGATTTCACTTGAAGGCCCTTGTCTGAGACTAAAAGCCCTGTTTATACCTTAGAGAGGCAAAAGGGAAATGAGGTGGTACCTCTGCTCTGGGATACCTCTGCTCACTTCTTGCCTCACAGCCTTAATCCAGAGCCTGAACATCCCTGGAAAGACAGTTGCACTTTGCTGTCTACACTTTGCAGGGTTTCTGTTTACCTCTTCTGTGGAATGGTTTAGTCTCAAGAACAAAATATTGTAAACTAAGACCATTTCATGGTTTAAATAGGTATAGCTCCATCCAAGGCAATGTTAAATGATTACAAAAGAATTACATCAAGCTGTTTTTCTTTTAGCTAGGCGTGGTTTGCACCACATCTACATGGTTTTCACACAAATGTATACTTCTACTACCCACACAGCAGGTATGGATGTACCCTAATACAGAGGAGTGGGGGAATGAGCTCTGCTAGCATGAGCTAACTTCCTAGGTGAATAGCAGTGCAAACATGTCACTGTGGGGATATGAAGCATAAGAATTCTTCTGCAAAAAAATTGAGCTAGGAGTGTTGGCCTACATCTCCATGTATCATTTGATTTTGTTTTCAGTCCAAACCATAGCCAAGAAAGTCAGTAAATTAATAAAAAAAGGAGCAGGGGAAGGAAAAGGGTCATGATAGGAAGTTGCTAAACTTAGTTTTCACCTCTAAAAACTTCTATATGGCAACAGTTCAATATTTGGTCAAAGGTTCAAAATGTTTGCTATTTTTTATCAGTATCCTGATTTCTCATGTCTGTAAAATAATATGAGGAAAAGTTTAAACTTGCATGAGTAACTTTTACTACATTACACTTGAAATATTTGATAAATGAAGACTATTGTCTTTACTGTACCTATCACCCGAGGAAAAATGTCTCTTAGGAAGAGTGTGATGATTTATGTGAGCAAAGTCTTCAAGAAGTGTCCAAAAAACATTTTATTTCAATCAATGTTTGATTTTTTTTTTTATGTCCAAGTTTTACAATTCTAAGTTAGTTGAAAGGCAGGTAAATTTAAAGGTAGCCAGAGAGCTTTCTATTAAATTTTCAAGAAGGTTTCTATAGTGTGTATTCTAGTGAATTTATATAAGATAATGAATCCTCACCATATTCTCCTGATAATATAATAACAATAAAGTACAGGGGAAGACATGCAGCACTGACTTTCCTCAGGAATAGCTTATGCCTCACCAACACAAATATCTCCAAACATCCATAGTTGCAAAAGGCCTTTCACGTGGAGATTTCAGGACTCCTTGCTTCAGGCAGGAGTCCATGCAAGGCTATTTCAGGAGTCTACAATATCCATATTGGTTTTAAAACTTCTTCCAGTCCTGGGTTTTCTTCCAATATAAATGCAAATAATACCTTATGGGCACTAATAGGGCCAAACTGCCTTATGACGTTGGTGTGGAGGGCTGTGCCACCACTGAAATCTCCCCAGCTGTGGTGTCAGCTGGGTCCCCCATCCACAGACCAGCAAATATAAGCTTTTGATGATGTTGGTGACTATAGCTCACCTTCTCCTAATGTATTGGTCCCTATAATTGCTTCTGTTGAAAATCCAATTTGGTCTCTACTTAGCATGCAGGAGTCCTGCTCCCTGCTGTTTTTGCTGGGAGAAATGACTGCCTTCTTTGGCAGCCAGGTTAGCTCTGGCAGACTGTGTCTGCAGAGGAAGCCTTGCGTACAGAAACTCCTGCCCTGGACTGCCTGTCACAGCCATGGAGGGTCCAGCGCAGCCTCATCCCCTCTCATGGTAGCCAGAATTAGATGCAATGAGCCCATAGGAGGACTGCAGAAATATATTTTAATGCTTGGGATAACAAAGACAGCCACAGATGAGTTAAATAAGCTGTGAACAGAGTCCAGATGTAAACTTTTTTTCAATTCTAAACATCTTCTGTGCCAAGTATTCAAGCTTGACCACCCCATAGCAGTCTGAAGCAAATGGATTTCATTTTTCACTTCCTCCTTTCTGTTTTTTTTAAACAACAGATGTCAAAGCTGTTCAGAGACTTTGTTTAGACTAACGTATTCTATATTGTAAATAATCAGGAACTGAACTTTCAGTCCAACCATTTCCCAGCCCTCAAATATTTTTATGCAACGTATGATAAAGTGGTTCTCAGAAAAAGTTCATATGTTTCTGTTGTTATGTTGTCTAATTGTTGGGATTAATTGTGTCAGGTGGATGAGCAGCCTGCCAAACTCCAGGGAGCCAAAGAACATGAGGCCTTGTGAGCTTTTTCTATTCCTTCGTTATGACAGAGTAAATATCTGTGCTAGAAAGTGCAGACTGTGGTACTGCATTAAGGGGCTAGTGTATCAACAGTAATGTATAATAGTTTTCAAGTTCTGACATAATATGCTTTGGTGATTTATTCATTTGAAGTGTTGTGACATAACATGACAGCTATGTATATAAAATGATAATAAGTTGATCTACATTTTCTCTTTCTGTGTGCTTTTGGAACTGGAACAGGGATAGCTCATCCTGGTCTTTGTCCACTTTTTCCTTATTATTGTACAAAAAGGCAAGATACTAGTTCTTCAGGAAAATTACAGGTGTCTAAATGATGAAAATTATATATTTACATTTAAACAATTTTATGTGAGTGTCAGAATTTCACAAGCTGCAAATATATTTATTCTTTTGAAATAGCAAAAGTATTTTACAAAACCAGTGAGATTTCACAGAACTCCACACCTTAAATATATGTCTAAAGGATTTTCTATTTAGTCTTTTGGAAATATTGATATGTTTAATTGTCCACAGGTTTCCACTGTTTTATCACAAAACAATATTATTAAAAGAAAACCAAGTTCTATCTAAAGATAACCAGTTAAAGAAAGACCAAATAACCAGTATTTGATAAGACCTGGGTGACAACTAGTTTATGACATCTGTCATACTGAGAGACAGGAAGAAGAGATCCTGCACAGCCCTGAAGTTTTGCTGTATCAAGTGAGAAAATTGTATTTATGCTACACTGAGTGATGTTAATAGAAGAGTACTCTGCTCAACTTAGACCAGCCTCTAGAGCAAAAAGATGCAAAAAGTTTTCATATGTCACTCACAGAATTTATTTTCAAATCACAGTTTGAAAGATTAGCTGTCCTTGCCTTTTCTTGATGAATTCTAACTTGGAGTTTTATTTATAAGGCTTGCAGATGCATTGTAACTTGGGGTAAACACATTGAGCAAGTCTGAACTGCAGGGCATGTATTTTTCCATAAGAAATTCAGTGTCATGGACCTTCCATAATCCAATGTAGAGACAATGCATGTCCAAATTTCCCTCTAGCTCCCTTACCCAGGTCTCTGAGTGATCTGCTCTAGTTTTGTCCTGCTCTGGAAGGGGAGTTGGACTCCATGAATTTCAGAGGTCTCCTCCAATCCCTAATGTTCTGTGATTCTCTTTCCCTAGAGAACAACATGTTGTTGACAGTAGGAAGAAAGATGGATTCCCAAAGTCTTGCCCCACTCTAAGGTCAGGAGAAAGATGACTTTCTGGGAGGTGGGAAGTGGTCCTTGGTCCCAAAATTAAAAACTTGCTAGGTTAACATGCTGCTGTATGACAGTGCTCTGAACTCAGTAACATGCATGACTCCATGATCTCTGTTCAGTCATTTGTTCAGGTCATTTTACGATATTATCAAATGATCGCAGTCTAATACAAAAAATAAAATAAAAAAAAATATGAAAAAGGTAAAAAATGTTAACCTTAGACCTCACAGCAAAAGAAACAGACTTTTTTAGTCTCAATATCCATATTCTTAATGATTGCTATAACAGAATGAAAAAGATATAAATAAGCTAATTAAATTACCCATATTTTATCAAAGCCCAGTTGTTTTCCATTTTCTCCTTAATTACAAATGCAAATCACTACCTAATGTGTTGATCACCTTCCACATTGAACAAGCACTCAGATGACGCCATAGTAAAGTGTAGAGAATACAATAAGCATGAAAATGTCTAGAAAGAGAACTGAAGATCCATGGGGAAAAAACAAAACAAAACAAAACAAACTAAACCAAAAAGAAAACCAGAAAACAACACTGCATTCTAAGTATTACAAAGGGTTAAGATGCTACAGTCCTAGTCAACAACAACTCTATATCACACCCTGTATAGGGAAATTAACTTCCTGAAGGAATTTAAGGTATTTATTTGGGTAACTTTCCTAAATCATGGAGCTATTCTGATTATTTCAGTGAATCACTGTTAATTATTTACCTCCATCATATAAAGGACTTTCTTAGAATCTGTGATAAAATATATGGTATTAGGGAACTTATTTATCAGAAACCTGAATTATCTGAATGCTATTAAAGCAGTTGCTTGAGTACCCAGTCGTCATGGAAATAGACACGTGTTAGCAGTTAAAGCCACTCACTACTTGGGATAGACAGAGGTGAAACCAAGACACTCGCTCCCAAAGCAGAGGATAGAAATTCTGCAATGGTTTCTTTATTTCTGTTATCCCAACTGGCAGACCCACATTTAGTCATTCTGTCATGTAAATACTGTGTCAGATGGGTGGTTTTCAGCCCTGTGAGTATTGACGTAGAGTCTGTTTATGCAGGTCCCTCACACATGAAGTAGCTATGACCAGTTCTCTTTTCCCTTCTGCAGCTCTAGTTGCAGAGCAGAGGCAATAGACCCTTGTCTGATTTTTGGTCTTTCTAGTATTTGTTGTATAGATCTGTTGTTGTTTACACATCAGCGTGTTTGTCTTATTCTTTGTGCAACATCCATTCCATGCTAGCAGAAGGCCATTGACTGTTATGGTATTGAATGTTTCCAGCTGTTGAGCAGCACCACAGCTTCTACATTCATGTGGCTTTGAAATCAGTGGGAATGTTCCTGCTGGGATTTTGCCTGTGGAAAGAAACCTGTCTCTTGGTATTCCTCAGTGAGACAGCCTCATTAAAATTAAAACATTTAACAACATTTTCTTTGGCTGTGTGAATGCAAAATGTGAAAGTATGCACTTTGCAAGTCAGTAAGAGAGCTGCACACATATTCACTATTTTCTATCAGGCATAAGTAGCAGAACCTTCAACTGCTGCAGATCATTATAGTTCCAATTATTTCAGTGACGTGATACTGATTGTCAGAGGTGGAGGACGTTCTTCTTGTGGACAATTTCTGGAGATACTGCTGTTTGCGAGAAGGGAAAGCTGTGAGTTCTGGAGGAAATGGCTACTTGAAGGGGGACATTGTGCTTTCTGAGATAAATCCTGCAGGACACATAACATATTGTCTCAGATTCGCTTCCCACAGTGATATTTAGGAACTGGATTTAGTAAGTGTATTTTGGACCCCACTTGCAGAACTTCAAGAGAATTATGAAAGTTTTTGTTAATTTTGGGGTAGATCTGAATCCCATAGCCCAGATTATGATGTGTGCCTGGTTATTCTCAGAGTTCAGCTGACCTTTAGCTGCCTGAAGACCATACCAATAAGCTGTAGCCTGTTGGTCCTCTCCACATTTTTCTCAAAAATATCATGCCTATTTTTTCCTTAATTTTCTCTTCCCTAGTCATGTACATTGCAGATTAGAAAGGAACCTTGCTCATATCAAAGAGCTGTGACTGTCTCAGAGCTTTTGGATTCAGTGCTATAAGGCACTGAGTACCTAAACCCCACTCCATCAAAAAATGTAAATACACAGGGTAGAAGAGCAGGGCTGCTCTTAACTAGATTTAAATATTTTAAAAATATCTTAAAAATATTTATTTACATTATGAAATCCAATAAGGGCCAGTATGCCAACAAATTTAAAAGTTTTACCAGGGACAATGTCAGTTATTTTTGTTACTGCTGCAAACATAAACACATAAGCAAGAATGTCAGTATAGACATAGCTGTATCTGCAGCTGCTGACATGCTGCTATATATTAGCTTTCAGAAAACAGAATGAAACTGCAAAAATTCTCCCTGAACATTTCTGTACACAACTTTGACAGAAGTCATACTTCAAGCCAACTTTGTACAAAGTTCTATAATATATATAAAGTTGCACAAAGTATATAGAAAGTTGTGCAGTGTATATAAAATGCTAAAATGGTATCTATGTACAAAAAAAAAAAGAACAAAAATATGGAGTGAAAACTGTAACGTACTGCAATATAGCTTTCTGTAAAATTACATATTTTCTTTTTCCTAAATGACAGATTGTTTTATAGGCAGTTATCATAAAGAAACATGGAATAAGAAGATAAAAGAAGTAAATACTCTATCTACTAATATGTAATTTCCTTTTTATGCTTAGTTTCTGAGAAGAAGAGTGAAGACTGATGATCATAAAGAAAATTTTATTGACAAAGTAAGATTAATTTCTTTAAATATCATTGAACTTTGTAGCAGCAATACATGATGTAAATTATTGTTTTCTTCCTGAACAAACTGATTAGGAGTAGATTTTCATTCTGAAGTACTTGCATAAGTTGTCTTACTCAAAGACAAAATACAGCAAGGTTTGTAAATAGAAATAACATCTTCTATAAGACTACTTAGCATAACAGAAGAAAATAAAAGCAAAACATTGGTTACACAAGACCTTCTTCAGGTCCTTTTTCTGAGTTTAAAGTACAAATTGTGTCTGAAACCTTGTCAAAATTTTTCATCTGTGCTTGTTTAGCTAATGTAGTATAACACTTGTTAGTCTGCTTATGAACTTTGCCCTACATATGTCCTAGCTGCAGCAAAGTATTACTCACACATTGATTTTACAAATACATGAAAAATGATTTTGTAAACATTTAGACCAATCACTCTTTCCTATGAAAAAACAAGTGGAACTGGGTGGAATTTTCTGTGAGAATTTCTTTTCAGATGCTATAGGGATGTTTTCCACATGGTGAAGATTTCTCCTATACATCCAGTGAGAGAGGGAAGTAGCACATAATTTCTTCCAAAACTATAGAGAGATGTAAGTATCTATAGATGGCAAGGAAGAAAGACATCCACATCCTCATCCTATCACAATTCACATTTATCAAAACTGATATCATTACAATTTTATAGTCCCAGATAAACTACACTGACAAAAATCTTGTATTACCTTGCATTCCTACTATATTTTAAGAACAAATAGTGCATTCTATTGAGACCTGATCAAGGGAAGAGGAAGAATGTATTTTGATCCAGCCAGTCCTCACTCCTGATGCCCAGCATCTTTACTTAATGGATACCTGGAGAAAGTTTCTCCCTTTTTCAGAAGCTCAGACATTCTAGTAGTTTATGCCAAATATGCAATTTAATAATTTTATTTATTTATTTATTTATTTCACCCAAAGGGGCACAAAAACAGGGATGTAGAGACTGAAACCAGAATGTAATTATAATTGAGGCAATTTTTCAGGAAAAAAAAAAAAAAAAAAACAAAACAATTCAATATACTTGATTTCAGCAATTTGAAACAATTATTTTCTTGCAAAATCACTTAAAACTTTTATTGAAACCAAAGCAATGGGAAAAAAATATCTATCCACTCATTTACCCATTTTACTTCAATTAAGCATAAAAAAAAAAAAAAAAAAGACTCCAAATATTTTCTTATTATAGATTTTTCAGGACTTGGATTGAAAACAGTTGCTTTAAATTACTGTGTCCAAAAGCTCATAGAGACAAAATATTCAGTTCCAAAATTAATAATTCTGAATATGATAGGAAAATACACTTTCTTTGTTATGAGAGATGATTCTTGTGGACTGAATTTGGCTGGGTTGACTGTCTTTGGAGAGTGTAATGCCACTACCTCCATGGACCTGTTCTATACACTGACAGTTTATCCCTTTTCTGAATTGTAAGACACTAAAAAGCAAACTGAAACAAGTAGACTACAAATAATATTGTTAGGAGATTTTCAGCTGCTATTTTTATTTTTCCACGTTTCTCTACAAATGTGCAGACCTTGTGGTTCATGCATAAAATCCCAATACTATCAACACAGATGTTCTCATGGTATTCCTAGTCAAATGTTTCAGGAATATGTGGCAAGAAAGTAGGAGCAAAAATAAACATTGAAATAAATGGAGGATGATAGTGTGCAGACAACGGTGCATTATATCTACGTAACACTAAAATACTTTGCAGAAGTAGAGAAACAAACAAAATTGAAATCCTTCATTTCTGGTTGTTCTGGTTTGAGTGAGAACAGAACTAATTCTGTTCAGTGATTTGTCTTTTCAGCTCAGTTCTTCAAACTAACTGTACTTTCTGAAGTTAGCAGCCTGGTTTCCCAGGCAGTGTCTGCTGCTGGCACTGATAACACCCCATGGGCAGAGTTACTGCCAAGGGTTGGTGTGCAGAGCAAGGCCACTGCTGGATCCTGTGTGCCACGTTGGGGGGTGCAGGAAAGGGAAAGGCTGCACCTGCAGGGAGGAATGGGCAGTGCAGGGGACCCCAAACTGACCAGTGAGGGATTCCAGCCCATATATGTCATATTTGGATATAAAGCAGTGGGATCTGGAGGCTCCATAGTTTTAGCTACCTTGCTTGCTTGCTTGCTTGCTCACTCTCTCTGGGGACTTTCCAGGCTCCTCTCCCCTCTTGTCCCGCTTTGCCAGCTTTGCTTGGCTTGGCTCAGGTCCTCTTTTGGTTCCTTCCTTGGAGAATCAAGGAGGACTCTGTCTGTTCTGCCTTCAATCCCAATCGGTGTGTTCCTGAACCCGGCACCAGGATCCAGCTCCTGAACACAGCTCCCGTCTGCTGTGGGGCCCAGGCTGGGACTGCCCCAGTGCCTGCTCCACAGCATCAGTGGTGATGGTGATGTAATTACCAGCAGGGGGTTGGCTAAGAAGAAAATAATGCTCTATTTTAACAGCTCTAGGAAGTCTGCACGCACACACACACACAAAACCTATTGGGAAGTTGTTCAAGAATCTCTGATGGAAAGGTAGGAACTTTGTCCCAAGTCCCGCAGGATCTTGAATTTCTTTTCACATTTATACCTTTTCTTTTTGTAGTAACATTATCTTTTAGTTCAGAAAGTTCTTTCCACTCATAAAATTTACCCCATTGTATTTATAGAGAGCAGGAGTACCCACTGTTTTCCTCAAATGAACAACCCAATGTATTTTAATCTACTGAAAGCCTCCATACTTTTTCCTTTCCCATGATCAAGCAGTAGCCCAACTCTGTAGCTATTCTGGTTTGAATATGTCTTTCATGACTGCTGGCTGGCAGAAACTGTACACAGATACCTCATCCTCTCTAGTAAAAAACAAACAAAAACATGCAACAGCAAACAGTTTTTTGTACATTTCTTTAGGCCATAGATAGTAACATTTGGATAAGGGTATAATTTCTTCTTTCTCACAGTTGGAAGCCCATGATCTTGATGAGCAGTAAGATTTAGTTTCCCAATGCACAGAACTGTCATGCAAGGGAAGGAAAGAGACCTGAGATCTTCTTAGTACTGAGGTAGGACTGTAGTCACTTACCAAGACATTGTAAGGAGGAAGGAACTGTGTCATAAATTGTTTGAAGAGATGCTGAAAATTGCTTGAAGTCAAGTGAAAACAAAACCATGTCAGACTAAAAATACCCCTTATATCTACCATATTTCCTGGTAAATCTTGTTCTTTTTTTTTTTCTTTTCCAAATGGACATGTGGTTAGATCCAGAATGAGAAATATGAGTGAGAAGCATGTTGAGGAGGTAGATGTAAATGTGAATGTAGATTACATAGACGAGCAGGAAACTTTTGCCGCAAAACCAGATCTGACTAGAAACCTGGAAAAATCATACAATGGAGCCAAAAAAAAAAAAAAGAAATTGTATTAACCCAGCACTGGGGTTTGTTTTTTGTTTAGAGAGGTTTATGGGCTTTCTGTGTTTGGGTTTGTTGGTTTTTTTTTCTTCAGGGGGATAAAAAAACATTCCCTTTTCTTGTTTCTCCAGCTTCATGTCAAGATTCTGTCCAAACATTCATTTTTAATTAAGATGATGTATTTTAAAAATCTCTTCTGATGGCAAAATAGGAGAGTATTAGAATAATTTTATTTCCATCTTTTCTTAGAAGTAAGACTTTTTTTTTCTACTAACTTAAAAAAGCATCACAGTAAAAAAAAAAAAAAAAGGTAAGCATTAATGGAAAAGTATTAAAGCCAATGTTAAAGTATAAAACCAGGACATTTAAAATATTACCTTACTGTGAAACACTGACACTGCTGAAGCTACTTGTTTTTCAAGACTATGTACACAGACAACTTACAGCAGAAGGATTGCAGCCATGTTGTTTTGAAGTTAACACCAAGCATATATTTTATGAAAAGATATTTTCTTTTGTTAGACTGATATATATTGCTTCAAAAAACATACATACTTTTGGCTCAGAAAAATTTCAGAAATCATAAAAGGACCCTGAAGTCCTAAACATTCTCTAATTTTTTGGCTGTATAGATTGGAATGATATTATTAAAAATGCTTCCTTCCTCTGCAACAATTTTTTTCCATGTGCTGTAGAAATGATGAAATTGTTATTCTAGTTATCATGGTTGGTCAACCCAGTCTAAAATAAAGCATGCCCTTCTACACTTAGACAGAACTAAAAATAGGTATTTGCTTAGGGTATCACACATTTCTTCAAATTTCACAGTCAGGATTTGACAAGTATTTCTTGATAAGCTTTTTTTTTTTTTTTTTTTTTTTGGCCTCTTTTATTTCTCTTTCCTCCAATAGCAAAGCAAGAATCTTGTCTGTCCTTGGCAACATTATTGGTAAAAATTTCTAGAAGATGTTCCTTATAATTTTCCGATAGATTTTAAGGAAACACTATTTTTCTTCCCTTTGGGAAGTATATTTTCTCACAGCAACCTATGGTAAAGAGTAGCATGACAGCTTAAGGTTAGTTAAACAACCCTGCCTCCTGCCTTTCTGAGTGTTCACTGAGTAGGTGTAGCATCTATAACTATGATTGCTTCCAATCATTTTAACAATTTCTATTACTTTTATCCTACAGGAGACCCCAGCAGGCCAGTTCTCTGTGTCTGAAGGTTTCACAGTAGTTAGTGCTATTCTCTGGACTAGACACTCCAAAGCTAACCTTTGGTTAACTTAAGCTAACTCAGGATTTGAAGTAACCTTAAAAGTCTGCATGGTCTATTAGAAAGGATTTAGACAGTTCAGAACCATCTTTTATTGGTTATTTTATTGGTTGTTTATTATTACAATCACTGAAAATATATAAATAAATAAATGCCTTAAAGTGTTCTTCACAAACACATCAGTGCCCAAGATCAAGATTAGGAACAGGCAAATGAAAACAAGTTTTCATAGATTTTTGGGTCTGGAGAAGCTGCTGGCAATGAGAAAGGAGTTAAGAGGGATTGCTTAACTGAAGACAAAGGAAACAAAAGACTATGTCCAGAAAAGTATGATGAGGTTGTGCAAAATAGCTATTTTAGAATAGGATTGTGTAAAACTCTGAGATGCTTTTCAACCTATGAGCACATCAGTATATGTAAGTACATGCAACTATATACTGCCTTGCTTCCCCTGATGAAATGCCAGAATCACTTGCATTTTTATCCCTACCACATTAAGCATAGCTGCAGAGAAGCACAAGTGCTATGATGGCATATAAACAGTGTTAGAAATTGTTGTTATGCCTTTTTAATGAAAATAATTGAGGTTCAATAACAACAGTTTTATAAATGCTGATACATGTCAAAATACATTAGTTTTAATGCAGTGGCTCATTGTTTTGCTACCCAATAAAAGAACATTATGAATTTGTGATACATTTACTACATCTATCAAAATAAAATAAATGATAATGGAGCAAACTGGTGCACACACACTACAAAATAAGTATAAATATTTACAGATGAGGTAGGCAATACAAGTCTTGAACAGAATGTTTGTCAGTGAAAGTATATTGTAGAGATAGCATATGGTGAAAGAGTAGTCACTGGAATGTCCATGACAGAAGAAAAAAAAAAAAAGTCAGAGTAGGAGAGTGCAAGGGTTACAGGAATCTCAATGAGGTGATAGTTTGTACATAACTAGGAGTCAGCAGCATAGTCAAAGAAGAAACTATATTTTTAGAACTGAGACTGAAAGAGCAACTGCAATTGCTTTTGAAAACTACAAGCAAATAATTACTTACTTTTGAGACAGAAATTATAGAAGCATACATATTATATGTATGCTTCTTTTGTTATACATATTCAAGAATGAAATATTCATATTAGAGCTAGCTACCAGAATTATTAAGTGATTTTGTGCCTACCTTAAAGTAGGAAATGAAGGCTTTCTGTTGCTTAGCTTGACCAAACTAACCATGAAATAGGAAAACTATCAGCGAAAAAAATGTTGAGTGAAAAATACAAACAAACAAAACAACCAAACCCAGTCACCCCCTACACTTAAGAACAATGTGGTCATCATAATAATTATACAAAAGTAAGGGGAAAGTAAAAGAAAAAGGCATAGAGTGGGTATAATATAACAAAGATTGGAAAACAGAGAAATTATGTTTGATCAGTTTATGACAGGAATCATGAAATGTTTTGCAAGAGAAGAGGATTGAATTAATGAGTGTAGAGATTTCTTTCAATTCTACATCCCTAAACTAAACAAAAAAAGTAATTCAAAAGCTGTATATAGAACAAATAAAGGGGGAAAGTGGTTTTCAAGAACAAAAAGAATTTGCAGTAGCAAGTATTTCATTTACATGTGCACCATGGTATAAACCCATTTCCTCATCTCCTGGACCAGGGGTGATAGGACCTCTATGTGTAACTGTTTTGTGAATGCCTATAGCATATGCTGACTTTAATTTCTTTTTTTTTTCTTTAGTTTATTCATCTTTATTGTAGTACTGCAGGTCAATAGGATGGGCATTGATACTCTGCAAATATTGAAGAACCATGTACTCCAGCTCTAAAAAGGACAAAAGAATGCTCCATGAATGGACACAGTTCCATGTTTCTGATGATAAAAGCACAGAAGAGATCCTGCAAACTATCAAAAAGAGCTATGCCTATTGAAAAAGGACTTAAAAACTTCAGAGGTAGAACAAATGAAGGAAGTGAAATTCTCTTTTCTACATTTCCTGTAAGTTCTAAGAACCAGTTTGGAAAACCATAGTGTACTTAAAAATAGGTACTGACCTGAGGTACATATACTGTGTACCTCAGTACCACTTGAAGCAAGGACAGGGGACAGGGAAGGACAGGGAACAGCAAAACACCTGTACCCTACAAACCTTACAGTGTTGACAGCCGTGCACTGAGAGAAATACTATTTGTAAGATTTTTGCAGACATGGATTGTGCTCTATATATGTCAAAAGCACTTTTATACTGATACAATCATATATTAGTATAAATGATGTAACTGTGTCCTTGTCAAGTGTGTATACAGTCATTATGTTGATATTTCTTGGGTCAAAGGAGTTCAAGAGAATTTGGGCAGTTTTGTACTTGACACTGAATACATGATATCAGCATTTCTGAAGGTCATAAATAAATATGGTACGGGTATTTTGCATGCTGCATATATGCCTAATATTGTGGGCACACAGCACAGATGTCATATGTTTGGAAATACAAACTACCTTTGTGTTTCATTTTTCATTAAGTTGTGAAAGCCAAGAATTACCAAATATACATTGTGACTGAGGTATGACAAATCATCTCCAGTTTCTGTACAATGACATAAATTAGAAGAATTCAAAGCTCATAATAATTTCCCAATATATCTATTTCAGTGCAGCACAAAATGCCTAAACCAGTGAGTTGCTAATGACTAACACAAGCTAATAGCTATTTGTATAGTTCAAGGTAGTTGAAGGGCAAGCAATTCAGTTGCTGTAATAGCAAAAGTAAGTCATTAACTCATGGAAAGATCTCAGCTAACTTGGAGAGTAAAGAAATAACCGTAGAAGTAATTTGTTTTGCAAGGCAAAAGTTGACATCTTTGGTTTTAATGGGTTTTGTAATTAAAGGGGTTGGCAATTTTACTGTAGAAATATAATCCCTACTGTTCATAGAAACTTCTCAAATCTCTGATGTTCCTGAAAAGCCCTATGTTTTCACTGAACAGATGTGAAAGGAGAGGTCTGTATGCGAGGTCTGAACAACTGTTCCTGAAGAGCAAGAAACAAGAACAAGCTGCTTATTATTAGAAAGCTCTACAATAATGCAGTGCTCTGTTTTCCTAAGGTATGATAATGTGTACTGTGGGAAAAAAACCCCTTAAGATACATAAACATAATTTTTCTCTCATTCTGTCAAAACTTATAGACAACCAACTCTTCCTCTGGTCTACATAGATGGAGATCTCTGAGTGAAATACTGTTTTCTCCCCATTTGCCTTTCACAAGAGGTCAAAAGGCTGTTACCCTCCAAGAAGATCTTGGAGTGATCTTCCTAAAGCTATGAACTGAAGCTCAAAGATCTCATTAAAAAATAAAATTAAATTTATCAATGGCTAGAAAGAGTCACATAAATATTTAATTATGTTCTTTGCTTGCATTATATTAATGACCCCAAGAGGTATCAATGCCCCATTTTGGCTAAATGCTATGCAAACTTACAGAAACAGCCCATGACACAGACATTTGTTACAGTAATTACATCAGCACATCCAGCATTGAAGAAGGAAAGAGTGGGAGTGGAGACAAGTCTTTAAAATATACAATGGTATGTGTGCTAAGGGCTGACAGGGTATCTCTTTGGAAACTCCACAAAAAGTAGATCAAAAAGGTACCGCCAATATATATGCAAGAAGAAGAACGTTTTATTTGTCAAGTCTCAACCCTTGCCTCTGGCATGTCCTGTTCCCTGATCCTTTCTGTGAGCAGTACACTGGGTATATGGCCTGAAGTCCTTACATCTAATGTCAGCATCTCTCCAGACCTGACTCACTGCACAGCTACAATTTTTAGATTTCTTTCATGTGCTTAGCTTATAATGAGAACAAACAATCTCCTATAAAATTGAGTCTCTGTGTTTCTTCAAAACTCAGCATTACAGTGGTTCTTCTGTGTCATGTTCATGGCACATTTTACAAAGTTATCCCTGTTGTAATTAATTTTTTGGATGTTCTGCTGTATACTTTACAAAGATACATCCTTGTTTAATATAGCATTTGTTTTTGAAACTGGTTAATTAAACCAGTAGAAATACTTTTTTTTTTTCAGTGTACATAAGGCTTATTTTAGTTTGGTTTAGGTAAATTAAGAGGAAATTTGAGCTAAATGAAGCAAAACAAAAGAAGAAAGAAATGAAATTAAAGCCTCAATCATATGCTAAGTTTCTGCCAGAATAGCAAAGTAAATTAGGCACATTAAAAATCATAGCACTAAGCAACATTACTATCTTGGTTGAATAATGGTAGCCTAAATATACCAAAAAAAAAAAAAAAAAAAAAAAAAAAAAATCTTTTACTGTGGAGTTTATTTAATTCAGGTACACAGTCTGACAAATTATGAAGTTAGTATAAACAAAAAGTCATTTCCAAAATGGAATCTGGAATAAACGGAAATTGTTATAACCAGAATACTCTTAAAGTTTTCTGGTACAAGTTTTCATAGATAAGCTAGATAATAGATTCTTTCTGCTATAATTAAGTGTCTTACGATGGATTTAAAGAAATGTGAGAGTATGAACAGAAGAGAAGGTGCTGGTGCTTAACACAGTTGTTGGCAGAGCACATCTGTGTCTGTCCCCTCACTACCCTGCAAAAATTTTGCATTTAAATAAAGCCAGAATGCTGTAGTTCTTCAGAAGATGTCCATTTCCACATTGTGATTTCCAAATAAGTATTTCTACTGCTCCATGTAGTTTCTGCCCTTTGTCCTGTCCTAGGAGACTTGATTTGCCATGGTAATTTTCCTGACAGGAGGTGTCAAGCTGCATCCACCTCAACTCTGTTTTTAAAGACTCAGGCTAATATATGCATCTATGGATATACCTGAAGGTTTATGCAGAGAGGCCTGTGTGTATATATATATATATAAAATAACATTCTTCCATTACATAAATATATTCTATAAATCTGTCACAGTTTAGGGTCAGGGTGGCCCCTTAGACTGTTTGTTCAACAGTGTAATCGTCTCCAAGTTTTCTTCTGCTTCATATGAAAAAAAATACGTGTATATTAAACATGATCTGTCAAAAACAGGTGTTAGTCAATTATGTTCTGAGGAAAGCAAATCTCTGTAATAGTTTTTAATAAGATGAAAAATTAGATTTTCGAAGTTAGATTGTCTATATGTTGGGCAATGATTGCTTTTAAAGTATTGAGGAAAACCATTGCTACCACTTAAACTTAAATGAAAGATCCTCCCTATGGATTATTTATATGCAACCTGATTTATTTTGGGGGCTCTTTTTCTTCTGTGATAAATAAAAATAGAGATGTGTTAAAACATTAAAAGAAGAACCACTGTCAGCTTTCTGAAATAGCAACAGAAACAGTATGGAGAATGAGATTCTTACTCATAATCAAGAAATGTTCTCCATGTCATTTTAAACTCTGGCTTGGGGTTTTCAGGAGACTTTGGATGAAACAGTTCCATCAGACAAGAAAAAATACAAATAATGGGCAGAGCTGACATGAATTAGTGCACTAGAAGCTCACAGATTTGTTTGTTTGCTTAATTTTCATACTAACAAATGAAAGTTGTAAAACTTTACTTGTGATTTCCTGGAATAATTATTAGTGGAGGGAGATACCAACAGCTTGCCTTTGATAGCTTGAGATATTTGATACAGGTAAAAATATCCAAGGAACAGCTGTAATTTACATGCATGACAGTGATTATGGAGCTCTTACAGCCTTGTAATTTTCAAACTTCTAGCTAGAAGCCAAAGTTAGTAAGACCACAATGTTTCAATTAAATTGGAGAATGCTTCATGTCAGCTAACAGCCAACATAGCACATGTAGACAGTCTTTGCCCCTCTTTCTTTATTTTCTAATTATTTTTTCTATCTATTGTACAATACTTGTGATACAGTAGGGGAGAGATAAAGTAAATAAAGTGTGGGGTAGAAGGGGAAGAAACTCATAAAATATTGCATTTCATACCCATCACAAAAAGTGTCAACTGTATTTCCATGGTCTGTATAAGTCTATCATTCCACAAGCCTGATCATGGAGTTTTTGTTTGTATATCCGAAAGATAAACTGGTAGCTGAAATCAGGACATTCAGTTCCATGAGTGCAGAGAATTTTCTGCAGCATTCCATTTTTCCTTTTTCCATAAGAAGGTTATGTGTTCAGAGGGGAGATCCATGAAGTAAGTCATAGGCCCTGATGACATTTCCATCTGTTGCTTTCGTTGCTCCTGCACAGGATTTATTTTCCCAGACTTCTTTTTTTTTCTCTATATAGAGCATCACAGTATTATTAAATGTGGACGTAGTAAAGCATATGGGAAGTATAAAACATTGTGCATGTATGATGTCATATCAATAATCATGGAAACATCTATGACCTGTTACACTTCCTATTATGCTGAGATCACTTACTGAGAGTAATAATCTTCCAGTCCGTGTCTGAGCTTGGTCCATTGTAATGCTTAGGAAGAAAATTTTAAAAAGGAATGATTTTATTTGCACAAGGAGACAGTATGGCCCAATATTCAGCTGTGATTTGGTTTAGTGAGTTACATTAGCTAGAGAACCATCACTGGTGCCAGTGACAATACTTGAGGTTAGTGCTCTTCTCCCCTCTGAGCCCCTCAGGGAATACTGCCACATCAGTTTTCTATCTTTTGTATTTTTCTACTATTCACTAGCAAACAAAATGTCACATAAAATCTGGGTAAACACACCATAAGTTCAGACTTCCCGTGTGGACATTTTGTTGTTGCTTAAACATCACTTTTATACTAATTTTCAGTTTACTTGTCACAAACAAGCCCATTTTTCTCAAGTGTCTTGAGTGCTAAGGAAGCTTTGAACTCTGAAAGAGAAATGTTCCAGCCAAATAAGGTTAATATATAATCTTTTTAGCTTGATTTACAGTGCCAGATTGTCTTCTTTCTCATAGCAGTTACATGCTTATATAGCCCTATTAACATAAAGCAATTTCTTTCTGTGAAGTGAATTATTTCCCATCCTCCCAATGAAAAGAACCAAAAGGAAGAGAAAGAGCTATTAGTACTCTCTTATGCTCTTTCCCCTCTTTCTTTTCTCTTAAGTTGGACATTAGGAAAAACTTCTGTACCAAAAGGGTTATCAAAGACTAGAGCAGGCTGCCCAGGGAAGTGTTTGAATCACCATCCCTGGATGTATTTAAAGGATATGGTGTAGTAGTTGTTCTGGTAGAGTTAGATAATGGATGGACTTGATGATCTTAAAGGTCTTTTCCAACCACAGCGATTCTGTGATTTTGTGATTTACTTTTTTTTAATGAATTTGATTACACAAGAAGACTTGTGACACTTCATGATAAAGAAATTAAGGTCAGATAAGGAAGGCAGTTTCTCATCTGTGATACGTGGTGATTCTTATGAAGTAAGATGAAAGTTGTAAATGACACAATTCAATAAAATTTGGAAAAGCTGCATTCATTTCAAATGAAACATACAAATATATGTAAAGCACATGATTTGTAGATGGGAGTGTAATGACTTGCAGTGTGTTTCTCTTGAATATGATGATTGGGGCCATACTTCAGTAACTATTAGCAGCTTGGTTCATAACAACTCAAAAACCTCATGCTCCTTTCTTTGTCTTCCAAGTATTTTCCACAAACATGAAAATTGAAGTGAATGTGGATTACATACCTGGGAAACTATTTCCTCTTTCTGGGATTCCTTTCCAAGTGAGAGGTATGACTGATCTTATAGCAGCCTTGCTCCAGCAACTCATCAAGGCTTTCCACTGACTTTTCAGTTACAAAATCTATTGGCAACTATAAGCCTTATCTTCCCTCATTCCTTACAGATGTTGAGGGGAGTAAGGATGTCCTGTTATTCATGCTTCTTTACTGATTCTGTACCTTGTTAGAATATCCCCGATGGCTTTGTACATGTTATTATAAAGATAAGCCTCACTTACTTACTTTTTTTACAGTTTTTAAGACCTTGATATGAAAGTTGTCTGAAATGGAGCTCTTCTGATGGGGTGGAGCAGGAGTTCTGTTATATCTCAAACAACAGTCATTTGAATAATTGTGATCACATTAGGGTTAATGTTTGTGTCCATCAAACAGTACAGAAAAGTGTTGTAGAAAAAATTAAGTAAATAAAGTAGAGGTTCATGCTGCTTTTTCTGTCAAATAATTGTGTTCTTCACAGAGAGGCCAAATTTTTGTTCATAACGAATCCAGACCTTAAGTTTCATGTTCGCTGAGGTAAGTACTTACAATAGTGGTCAAGGTGTTCTCCACATATTAAATAATTTTGCTTTTCTTACATTTTTTTCTTCTAATAGAGAATTATCTTGTAAAGATTAATTTTCTAATGAAACCAATACTAGTTCACTACTACTGATGCCATTAAATTGAGCAAACAGCAGACTACTAAAGGTCTCCATGGGTTCAAAATCTACCCAGCCTTGACTGGTCTAGCACCTCCACTGA
>JANHGN010008863.1:50214-68642 GCA_024605025.1 Megaceryle maxima
CGGGGGGGGGGGGGGGGGGGGGGCAGGGCTAGGGAGCAGGAGAAGATTTGATGTAAATTGGAACAGTTTCCAAAGTGACTCACCCGAAATCATAACAAAGATTCTGATCCCTTGAAACTGCTCCTTGTGCCAGAATTACACAGCTGAGCTCGCTCACCCTCTGTTTCACAATTCCACTCTACAGCAGTTTACAGAAAATAATCATGGTAGTGCTCCACCCTGAAAATAAAATACTGAAATCAACCTGAGGTTACATGAGGGAATTCTGCTAGCCTGAACAGTGAAAATGAATGGGAATTAAAGAAGGAATTGCCTTGCATGTAGGTGGATTCCCCCAGGTCCCCTTGGAAAGAGATATAACTTTTTAACATTATGTTTTCATTCTTTATGAGGAAGACTGCTAAATGGCCACAGGCTTGGCACCATGTGGTCAGCCCAAATGCATTCCAGACCATGCTATACACTTGCAAGAGGGCCAAGTATTGATGGCAGAAATATTTTCATTAAAAACTATACATTCTCTATGTATTCTTGATACTAGTTTGATTGCTCACAATGTTTCACAAAGCAAACAATTTGAAAAATCTCTTCAAGTAAACTAAATGCAAATGGAGTACATCAGCAGTTCTGAGAAACCAGAGAAGCTCCAGGCTGTGCACTGCTCTTTGCAGACTGTTTTCTTACTCAAGTGTTAGGGCTTTTGTTTTGGTTTGCTTTACCTTGACCTTTATTTGTGAGAATGGAACTTGTGATCTTATGAGGAACAAGTATGGGAAGAGTCAGGTGTATGACTCAACTGTTTTACAAGTGCTGATGAAGAGGTTAAGATTTGCGTCATGCTGAGAGAAACCTTGTTTCACAAGGGGGTCAAGATTGTTGTTGAAATGCCTCATCTTGTCAAGGGCCCAGCCCATAGTGGTTAAGAGAAGATAAGTATTTGTTACATGAAATCAACCATGAAATTAATAAAAGAAAAAAAAAGGCACAGAGACTAACAAACTTGTAGCTGGGAAGTTATAATTTAAAAAGTGTGTTTATTAGGAAACAGTGAAATTTGGCTCTGAAAGAATAACTTCTCACATTGTCTTATACTAAAGAAAGTAAGATTACTCTCCATTCTTATCATACATGGCAAAAGCGGTGCCCTAGAAGAATAATTTGCAGTTGGTAAGTGTGGTATTTTACCCACCTGAGGCTTTTTTTTTTATATATATCAGGCAAATAGGGTCCCACATAAGATCATCAAATGAGCATCAAATTTCTGCTTACAAGCAGCAGTGAAAAAGCAAGTTTCTGAAAGTATGGCTGTAAAATTACAAAGAGAACGTGTGCTAAGCTGAGACAGTCTTTATAATATAGCAAAGAGCCCTAAAGTCCTTATTTTTGGGCATCAGCTGATCCTGATGGAAGAAACTGGTAGTCACAGCAGACATCCATGGAGGAACACATTCATGTAGCAAAATGGCTAACACAAGGAGTTGTGCTGACTGGCATGCTTTCTGGTAATGTAAGCTTATGACTAAGCAAGCATGGACCCTGTCTTTTTTGTCAAAGATGGATTTCCAAACATTTATGAAGAATCTTGCATTACCCCTGTACATGCCTGTGTCTACAGATCAAATTTTCACTTTCAGACCTGCCCATTTGGAAGTGTTTTTGAAAATACCTATAGCATTAAGATGGAAAAAAAAAAAAAAAAAAAAAAGAAAGAAGAAAACTCAATGTTTTGCTAATACTACTTAGCATTATTTTGAGGAGGTCATTAATAGTGACAGCAGCTGCTAAAAGTTTCAAGTTTGGGAGAAGACAGCATCTGAAATGGGAATACAGACAGCCTTAGCCACTCCAGATAAAGCTCTATGGAGAAGGTTGAATCCCAGATTCAAGCCTAAATTTTGTTCATATTCTTCACCATTTTGATGCAGGCCTGTTGTGAGTCAACAGTACACCAAGAAAAGATTATAGGGTTCTGCATCCTTTTGCACTGACTAAAAGATATACCACCCTGCAGGTTACCAGTGTCAGGCTTCACAACTTTATTGTTACCTTGTACTGACTTTTGTAATGTTGTCACAGGACTGACACCATGAAGTCATCTGAGCTGCTGAGAGGGTCTGTTCCAGAAGGCTCAAGGCTGGAAACCTTTACCTCCTTCTCACACTGTTTATATAGGAGCTGAGTGAATGATATCCTGCAATTGAATGCATAAAAATGGGTGAATTTTTTTTTTTTCTTGGTTTCTGAGTAGTTTCTAAGGGAATTGTACATCCACTCTGTTAGACGACTACTCTGTATTAATTAATCTCTACTAGCCATTGCAGCAGGTAGATGTGGAATATAGTTTGCTTTTTAATGCTAAACTTCTTTGGACCTTGTGTGTGTGAAATTCAAGGAGTGTGGTGAACAGACAAAGAAATGGGAGGTTTTGATTAAAATTCTTACATGTTCTTCTACTCAGGATTAAAGGCAATCAGGTTCTTTGGGTTTCTTTGTATTAGTCTGTAAATTATGAAGTATGTTTTTATAGATAGGGCAATAAGATAACTTCGGGATAATTGGGAGTATCATTTTGATTACTTCATATTAGCAAACTTCTTGGATTCAATCTGATATTCCCTGTTTGAACCCTCCTGTGATGTGGAGGAACAGATTGTTAGAAGTCGTTCTAAACTTAAAAATCTGTATGTTATCAAAGTCTATCACTAGTGCATCTGCCATAATTCAGGTCTTTAAAAGTTACGTGGATAACGCAACATTAACCAGCCTAATGATATTGACACTTCAGAGTCAATGAAGAGTCATTACATATATCACAGTTACATATTTTAAGATTAAATTAATTGCACTCCAGAGGGGCCTATTTGTATTCTGCCATTGCAAAGGGAACTTCTGTGAGCATCTCAGAAGCTCATTTCTAGTATTTAGGTGTTTAATGCTAGCTGACTTTAGTTTGTTTTGGTTAAATGGGAGCAGGAACAGGGTTTAATATTTTTATTATATTGATTTGTTGATGCATGACAACAATTATTTCCTTTCCAGTTAAGAAGAATACCATAAGCAGCTTAGTTCACCTTTTTCCACAAAATGCTTGAGTTCAGCAAGTCTCCAAAGTATGTGCCAAACTTCAGCTTACCTTTCAGTGTGGATTACTCACCATAGAGAGATATTGAGTGAAGGAAAATTTCCTGGTTAAGGGAAATTCTCTTTGTAGGTATACCACTTGATCTTTACCTCTGCACTACTACCTAGAGTATCAGTAAATTAGGAATGGGTAGGGAGGAATCACAGAAGGTCAGTAAGGATAAGGAAATTCACAGTCATCTGTTACACTTGTCACTAGTGTAGAGTGTTGTCAGAATGCCTAGAGGTGCCCCACAGTACTTTTAGGGCTACAACTACAAAGTGTGTTTGTGCTTGGTCTCCAAGACAGCTGGTCTCAGGCTGGCCTTGATTCAAAAGCCATGTGGCTGCTTTTATACAGCACCAGTCCTGAGCTCTGCCTCTCAGAAGGGTTCATTAACAAGTGTAGCAATTGAACTGTCAGCAGTTATATGGATTTTAGTTTGCATGAAACTAACAAAATATAGGTTAGCGTCTGCTTAGAGCATGGTGGATATGCCTCACTGTGCCTGTAATGTGCCAGGTAAATATTTTCCAAGTAGTCTCAGGAGCACTAGGAACTGTAATGCAGAGTAAAGTTCTGCTTCAATATGGTATGTGATTGGAGTAAGCATTTCTGTGAGTTGCCTTGTTAATATATTTACATCATAAGGGATTGTTTGAATCTCTGTGTTTGTGTGTAGAAGGTGTATGTGCAAGGGATACTTGCCCTTAGAAGCAGTAGTTTGTGTTAGCTCAGTTCTGCAAACACTTATGCATGTGATTAGCTTCATCCAAGTGTTCCCTTTCCAGTTCCATTGGACCACTCATGTGCAAAGACTATTTATACATCTGAGTATTTGAAGGACTGAAGTTCGTAACAGGAGTTCAAAGTTCACCTCTGAAAGCAGAATAAATTTTGAATCTCATTAAAAATATAGATCTGTGGCCTGTCAATCAGATGTACAAATTGATAAATGCAACAGTAAAACATGGCTTTAACCAAGAAGGTAGAAAGAGAAGGAAGTGATTGCCAGTGATTGCAAGTCACCTGAGGGCCTACCTCAAGGCAAAGCCTGAGGGCATATGAAATTTTCAAGAAGTCAGCTTCAACAACTTTCTGTTTTCCAGAGATCATTATTGTTGTTAGATCACAGTTTGTGAGTCTGGAGCTGAAGAAGGTCACATTATTTGCACAAAATCCACATTTCCCTGAAGTTGAATGTGGTTAGTATAGCTTAGCTTTGAGATTGACCTATAAAATATAAATGAATGTCTGGACATGCTGCGTGTAATTTTTAAAAACCCAGCCATGCTGCTTTTCCTCTTCTTGCACCACAGAACTTTGGAAATAGAAACATTTTTAAAGCAATATGTAAATGAATAAACCACACGGTGTCATTTGTCTCTTCATTACATTTCTTAATTAAATAATTAAGAAATTCTCTGGTAGTTTTCCTGAGGAAGAATGGGAACTGTAGAAGTGAGATCTGGGTTGGAGATAGTATCTACCCATTGGAGTTTATGAGGTTTTAAGTTTTACTTCCTTTTAAAATAATTTATTTCCTTTTGCAGCCCTTCTGTTTAATTCCTGTATTAAAAAAACAGTGGATAATTGAATATCCAGGACATGCTTTCCAGCCTTTGACATATGTAAGAGATAAAGTGGAAACTTTTCAAAAGCTGTGTTAATGCAACATAGTCTTAATTTTTATTTATTTATTTATTTAGGTCATTTTGTTTATTTGCTTGTTCTGATTCTTTCCAAGCATGTTTATAGGATTTTTTCACTGGGAGACAACTTGGCAGTCTACAGTTAGGAATACTCTAGATCTGTTCTCTCACCGTCTTTCAGTCCTATGGGCAAAAGATGTCAAGAATTAATTTCTTGATGTATCACCTGTTGTGTAGCCAAGACTCACTTTTCATGGGAGTATATTTGTTTACACTGTGCAAATAAGACATTTTATTGAAACAGGTTGTTCACAAATAGCTTTCAGGCTAATACATTCATCAGAAAGGTCAGGAAAAACATCTGCACTCTGTGTTAAGGAGTTTTCTTGGTCATTTGTTCTCCATTAGGTATGTAACAGCTGCATCTCTAGCTAGTCAATAATTTGGCATAACTTTTCCCATTTTCTTGGCCTGGCCTAGGGCTCTTCTCACACTGATGCGACAGACACTTGCACTGATTGAACATTCAACAGCAATGTCATCATTACACTTTCATATATCTCTTCTTTGTGCATCTCAGGCATGAAACACACGAATCTCTTTAATACCTTGTGTTTTAGAAATAAAAAGGGGTCTGTAGAGTAGATGTTCTATCCACAACTGTTTGATTACACAAAGAAAGCTCAGGAAAATCTAAGGTCTTGACAAAGAAGGGTGTTTTATTCCAAACAGTTCTGCCAAGAACTGCCTGGCATTTATTACTAGAGGAAAGATTTCTCTGGAGAATGTCATCTTGAGAGATTACTTCTGCAAGCATCATCACTAATGGGACATCCATTTGCCTTAGCATTATTTTCATTGATGCTTCATTCACTTCCTCCCTCTGTTCTTTGTTTACTGTCAAATATTCACTTCACTTTGCCATTCCTAGCTTCATTTCTCATCTGGATGCCGTCTTCTAATTTCTCATCTGGTCTTAACATATGCATCTTAAAAGGAGTTGTGCATTGCATACATATGATAGAATTACTTTTTCCCTATTCCTACTTGTCCTCCTTGTCCTCCAAGCAGGTAACCTCCTTTAAGGGATCTTTTTGGCAAATATTTTCTGTAGATACAGCTACCTGTATTATAAGAGGTGATAATGAGCAGAATAAGATGCTTTTCATCACAATGTTTTTCTACTTACCTATTCTGCTGTAACATCTTTTCTCAGTGGAAGGAAGGGTGAAATTAGAGATCTGAAATCTAATTCATACATGATACAGAGAAGGCAGAGTTACCATTACCTTCTTTGTTTAAGTCTTTACTGTGAAGACTGGCACTCAGGATTCTCAGTCCTATGAGGTAAGAGAGAAAGTCTGGAGGAAGGAAGACTTTCACTGGGTCAGTAAGGATTGGGTTAGAGATCACTTAGGCAATCTGGACACCCACAGATCCATGGGACACAATGGGATGCACCTAGGAGTAATGAGGGAGCTGGCTGGTGTTATTGCTGCGCCACTCTGCATCATTTTTTGAAAGGTCCTGGAGAACAGGATAGGTGCCTGAGGACTGCAGGGAAGCCAATGTCACTACAGTCTTCAAGAAGGGTAAGAAGGAGGACTCGGGAAGCTATAGACCAGTCATCCTCACCTTAGTCCCTGGAAAGGGATGGAACAGCTCAATTTGCATGTCATCATTAAGGATGTGGAGGAAAAGACGATTATCAGGAGTAGTCAGCATCAATTCACCAAGTGGAAATCATGCTCAACCAATCTGATAGCCTTCTATGATAGTGTGGCTTCCTGGGTAGATGAGGAGAGATGTTGTCTACCTTTACTTCAGCAAGGCTGAAGAGAAGACTGAAAGGGGATCTTATTAATGTTTACAAATATCTGAAGCGTAGGTGTCAAGTAAAAGGGGCCAGTCTCTTTCCAGTGGTGCCCTGTGATAGGACAAGAAGTAATGGTCACAAACTGGAACACAGGAAGTTCCAACTCAACACTTCTTTGCTGTGAGGGTAACAGAGCACTGAAACAGGCTGCCCAGGGAGGTTGTGAAGTCTCCTTCTCTGGAGACTTTCAAGACTCACCTGGATGTGTTCTTGTGCAACCCTCTCTAGGAGAACCTACTTTGTCAGGGGGGTTGGACTAGATGATCTGCAGAGGTTCCTTCCAAGCCCTACCATTCTGCTATACTGCAATTCTAAAGGTGTCTCTACAAAGACTGGGATTTCAATATATGTATTAGGGGGTGCATGTGTGCAGAATGTGTTGCAATGCATAAGAACATAACTATATAATATAGAGCTATATATATATTTATATATAAAAGTATGTAATATATAAACGATGGATTAGTTATACACTAATATATATACTAGATATAATAATTAGTATAGAATGGAGTAAAATAGAGCAGACAAAAATGAAACAGAGAACAGGAGTGCAATAAGTAAAAAGGTATGGGTTTTATGACAGTAGTTAACTCTACATCAGATTTCTATTCTGTTTCTATATGTTCAGACTAGAATTTATGGATCATGTAAGGGGATGAAGTAGCACAGGGAGTATATATATTGTATAACTTTATGCTTTTATCTTAGAGGCATCTTCCTGTGGGAAGATAGATGACTCCATAAAGGTTAAACTGGAGAGAAGGCTGACCAAAAGGGTCTGAAAAAACCTTTGAAGCAGCTTTTCATGGTATAAAAATCCTGTGAAAAATTATGTCCTGCATATTCCTGGATGAAATCAAGGACTTGAGGAGTCTTCATCTGACTTAATCCCTTTTGCTTGGTGTACATTAGCTGAGACAGGAGTGCAAAGTCCACTCTCCATAAAAAAAGGAAAAACTATTGTCTTAATTTGATTTTGCTAGTTAGTGAACATTACTTTTTTCATCATCTTAACTCCAGTCTTCAGGTAAAGCAACCAAGTTGAGGTAAATCTACTCTTTGTATTGCCTGAGATACAAAGAATTAATTTGGAATGTTAACTTTTCCAGTTACAGATCTGCTGAGGGGGGCATGTGCAGTGATTTGCCCAGATACAGTGGAAGTTCTTATCAAGTCAGCCTTTTGCAATGGTTATATTACCACTTACTGTTTGGTTTGGAACTCAGATGCACTAATACCTAGGAAAAAAAAAAAAAAAAACTGCCTTGTGTTATTTTTAAAATTCTTAGTGGAGAAATAAATTATGAATGTTGGACATAGAGGGTTATCACTGGTAATTCAGCTTCTATTACCTTCACTCTTGTTCTGTAATACCTTATTCAAAAGCAGTTGCACAGATATGAAGGGGACAGCTCACAAAGCAGGATATTTTTTTTCCCTGAGCAGACCTGATAATATGTCCTTGAGATACTAAATGTGACAGAATCCAGTGGGGCACCTGTTAAAGGAGACACAAGTTCACAGTCTGGAGCATGTTTTCACATACTATTATGTAGCAGAATATTAGCACTCCATGTAAAATCACTTCCAGCAATCTGATCTAAAATAAATATCAGGTTGCAGCCAGTTTGCAGAGGTGAGTGGTGACCTGTTTCTTTGGTGAGAAAATACTCTGTGATTGCTTGCACTTACCAAGGCTAGGAAAATGGAAAAATAACAGGTTGATCTGGCAAATAGCTCAAAGTTTATTTAGAAAGTAAATTTTAAAATGCATATTCTGCTTTATGTTGCATATTGTTTTAAGATCACACAAAAAAGAAAGAATAAAGATGAAAACATGCAAATGTCGAAGAAGTCATTAGAAATGAATGGGCTGTGTGCAATGAAATCATTACCGCAACATCCTGCAGGATACAAAAAGCAGACTAGCAGTAATTACAGTCCTGCAGGAAAAATCAATAAGTGTTTCTCATGCCTTTCTGATCAAGACTGTAGCATGGTATTAGCAACCTGTGAAACAATGGCATACCCATTTAATCTTATTTGGAAGTATGTAACATTTATCAACTGAGTCATATTCTCTGTGCTTGCAAAACTCGTCTGTCTCCTGCTATGATAGTCTTTTTGATGAAGTCTTGGAGGAAGAACTCATGCTCACATGAACTGTATGCTGAAGAAGAAAGAAAATACACACAAGTGGTAATACACTTAATTGAAAATACAAAGAAAATATTAAAGTTCCAGGTATGTGTTGCACTGAAGGATTTAATTCTCTCTTACTGTTGGGTAAATGAAGAATAAATTCCCTGACTTCATTAGAGCAACACCACATGAATCTGTTATGAGAATCAAGTGTAAGGGATATGACTACCCCTTGTTTTACACTACAGCTATTAATTAAAAAATAAATAAGTTTTTAATCACTGTTACTGAATTGTGGCTGTTCAGAATTGCCTTTTGGCTCCTAAAACATTCATGTCCCAGGGACTTCATCAGTATCATGAATCATAGAATTGTTTAGGTTGGAAAAGACCTTTAAGATCATTGAGTCCAATCATTAACCTAACTCTACCAAGTCCACTGTTTAACCATGTCTGTAAGCACCATATCTACAAGACTTTTAAACACATCCAGGGATGGTGATTCAACTGCTTCCCAAGGCATTCTGATCCAGTGCTTGATAACCATTTCAGTGAATAAATTTGTCCTAATGTTCAACCTAAGCCTCCTCTGGTGCCACTTGAGGACTTGTCCTATCGCTTGTTACATGGGAGAACAGACTGAACCCCAGATATCAGTTTGTAATTTTGTGCTTAAAATAATTTCCTTTAGGAATGATACTTGTCCTTCCTTTACCTGAGAATTAACTACTTTGTTACGGGAAACTGAGTTGCTTTCCAAAATCAACAAGCATTATAAAATGCAGGTCTCTTTCAGGAACAAAATATTGTTCTGTGACTTATTTATCTTTTCATATCTAGAATGACAATATAGAATACCATTGACTTACAGTTCAACTGGTCTCATTTGCTGAGTAAGTGTATATTGCAATAGTTCATTAATCTATGAATATATGGTGTATTGACAAATGCAGTTCCAAGTCCTCAAAGCACCGATTCAGCTCAGGACACATGAAAAAGCTTATATTGAATCATATACTTAAGCTGATAACTTCTAGATAAGCCACTTAAAATTGGAATTAACTTTAAGTAACCACTTAGATGTTCTGTTTTCCTTCTTTGAGTCTTCCCCTCCATCCACATGTCCTCATCAACTGTTGGGAAAGCATCAGACAAGTATTACTATATGCTACAACTGGAAAAATTTCAGTCCACAGGTCAATTTGAAGAACATGGTGATATGAAGAAGAAAGTGCAATTACTAATTGCAATAAATAATAAAAGTTACAGTCAGGCAATAAAACCCACTAGGGATTATTTAAGTTTCAGTTCAATGAAAACATTGTAAACTGCCGTAAATAAATGAGTTCATTGCTTGTTGAGACATGTTTACTTCAGATAAGTTCTGAGGCAAACAGCAGCTCTTAACACTTCTGGTCAAACTCTAAAAAATGAGAAATTGTGTTTTGAAAGTGCCTATTTCAAATATTAAAATAAATTAACAACGATTCTAACTTCTCCACCAAAAATAGCTCCTTGAGGAAAGGATGATTCAATGTAGACAAAGTTAAACATGTTTAACTTAATATCTGCTTAAATCTTTCACTAGATATCAGGTATTTTCTAAAACAAGGCATAGGAAAGAAGCATTAGATTCACCTATACTACTCTCTTCTGATTAGCAATCAGTACAGTTTACTTCAATAATTAAGATCTAACAGAGTATTCTTATCTAAGCATAAGAAAAAGTATATTTGATCACCTTATCTGTGGACAACTTGCCATGAAATATAATCTTTTCTTTCTAATCCACCGTGTGAGGCCAGTACAAGAATAAATTATAACAAACTAGTGGCTAAAGCCTACATGCTCTCTCCAGTGGGCGAGTAATTTGCTTAGCCATAAATACCTCCAAAATCACAAATTCTCCTTATTAAGATACTCATCAGTACTAAATAAAATAGGCCTATTGCTTAATGTTCTATTAAATTTTATATGTACCACAAACCACACCTACTGTGGATGGGATTTAAAATTTAATTATGGAATCGTCAGTCAACTTTATCTCTGGAAATAGATATCTACCAACGTTTATGATCATGATTTTCATATCTGCTAAGTATCTGCACCTCCTACTGACTTCATTAGAAATTGTGAGTGCCCACCATATCTGCCAGTTTAAATGATAAGAACCTGAGTGGATTAAAAGCACTTGCCTCACAGCTCACAAATTGTCATTTGTTATTATTATGCTACAACACAGTGATCTCCAGACCCAGCAATTTGTGAAGGTAACACACCATTATGGTCATCAGCTATCTGCATCCTCACACGTAGCCTGGCTTTGTACTATGATACACACATCAAACAAGTCATTAGGTTAATTGCAATGCATTTATAAAGTTGCAGATTTTCAGGGCAGAAGTTTCTGCATCAGACTCAAATTTTTTTTAGGCTCAAGAGCAGCTTCTGGGAAGAAGTCTAATAAAACTTGTAAATGACTGCTAATAATACCATCATGTGGCATGCCACCTCAAAATGCATTCTGACTTCCCTTCATGGCCACATCAATATTATTAGGTAAGTCATTACGTTGTCTCTGTTAGCCTATTACATATTGCTTCATTTAATTATCTGATGTATGATGCACAACCCAATGCTGGTGGCATTTGAGGATACACCCATCTGATTACATCTTCTATATAGGCAAGACAGTTTCTCTGTAATTCAGTACTGCTGCATTTGCAAAAAAAAAAAAAAAAATTCAAAACACACACCCCTCCAAAACAAGGCAAAACAAACAAACAAACAAACCAACCAAAAAACCCCAATAGTTTTGTAAAAAAAGTTTCACCTTTCCAGAAATTTGCTTTGTATTTTTCAGGTAGCTACACAGTCATCATTACTAAAAAACTTTACATCTTCACTTATCCAAGCAACCTGCTCTAGCTGGGGATGGCCCTGCTCTCAGCAGGGGGGGTTGGACTAGATGACCTCTGGAGGTCCCTTCCAACCCAAACATTTCTATGATTCTATGAGCTGTCCTGCCAATTCTATAGGCCAATCCATTCACTGCACAGAAGAGATAGATACTAAATTCCCTATGTAATCAAACTTATGTGATAAATGAAATTGCTTTAAGTTTGTGTTGCACACAAATAGCATAGCATAGGTTACTGGATTAGCTTTACCTGAAAAAACAAAACCAGCTAAACTAAGGGTTATAATAAGAAAAATGCTTAACATGCTTTTTGTTGAAAAAGGGTCTCTTGGACTCACTCAGAGTCCCTCAGAGTGCTGAGGGACCTGGCTGATGTAGTTGTCAGGCCACTCTCCATGATATTTGGAAAGTCATGGCAGTCAGGTGAAGTGTCTGGTGACTGAAAAAAAGGAAACACTGCACCCATTTTTAAAACGAGATGACCCAGGGAACCTACCTGTCAGCCTCACCTCTATGCTTGGGAAGATCATGGAACAGATCCTCCTAGAAGCTGTGCTAAGGCACATGGAGGATAGGAAGGTAAATCGAGACAGGCAGCAGGGCTTCACCAAGGGCATTTCCTGTCCGACCAACCTAGTGGCCTTCTGGAGTGAGTGACTACATCAGTAGAAAAGGGAAGAGCTATGGATGTCATCTATCTGGACTTCTGTAAGATCTTTGACTTGGTTCCCCATAACATCTTTCTCTCTAAACTGGAAGGATATGGATTTGATGGGTGGACTGTTTGGTGGATATTGAATTGGTTTTATGGTCACGTCTGGAGGGCAGTGGCTAATGGCTCAGTTAGTGACAAGTGATGTCCCTCAGTGGTCCATACTGGGACCAGCACTAGTCAATATCACCAGGACTTAGAGAATGGGATGGAATGCATGCTCATCTAGTTTGCAGATCACACCAAGTTGAGTGGTATAGCTGATACACCTGACGGACAGGTTGCCATCCAGAGGGGCCTGGACAAGCTTGAGAAGTAGTCCCAAGTGAACATTGTGAGATTCAACAAAATCAAGTGCAAGGTCTTACATCTGTGTCAGGGTAATCCACAGTATTAATACAGTCTAGGTGATGAAGGAATTGAGAGCAGCCCTGTGGAGGTCTTAGGGGTCCAGTAGGTGGATGAAAAGCTGGACATGAACCAGCAATCTGTGCTTGCAGCCCAGAAGGCCAACCATATCCAGGGCTGCATCAAAAGAAGCATGGCCAGAAGGTTTAGGGAGGTGATTCTGCCTCTCTGCTCTCATGAGACCCCACCTGGAGCACTGTATCCAGCTCTGGAGATCTCAGCACAAGACATGCATCTGTTAGAATCAGTCTACAGGAGGACCACAGAAATGATCAGAGGGCTGAAGCAGCTCTCCTATCAAGAAAGGCTGAGAGAGTCAGTTTGTTTAGCCTTGAGGAGAGAAGACTCTGGGGAGACCTTATTGTGGTCTTCCAATGTGTAAAGGAGGCCTAAAAAAAGCTGGGACAATCTTTTTAGCAAGGCCTGTTTTGATAGGACTAGGTGTAATGGTTTTAAATTGAAAGAGACTAGATTTAGACTACATATAAGGAAGAATTTTTTTACAGTGTGGGTGGTGAAACACTGGCACATACTGCCTAGAGAGGTGGTAGAAGCCCCAGCCCTGGAAATATTCAAGGTCAGGTTGGACAGGGCTCTGAGCAACCTGATCTAGTTAAAGATGTTCCTGTTTATTATAGGATGGTTGGACTAGGTGACCTTTAAATGTCCCTTCCAACCCAAAGAATTCTATGATTCTGTGATTTACATCAGTTGCCACTCTCTTCCAGGAGAAAAATAGGGAGAGAATAACATTTCTTCTTCAAAGCCAAATTATATTACTTATAAGGAATTATTCAAAATTCAGTGACTTTATACCTAAGGATCAAGTAATATATATTTAGTGAATGCACTGGAAGTTCAGTTATGGCTCAAAATTACAAAAAAACATTTATGCTATGGAGAGGTGTGCAATTTGCAATGGCAACAGGACTTGTAAATCCTGTATGTGTGCTTTGCACATCTCTCTACTAATCACTGAAATTGTCTGAACTGCATCTGCTGTGATGCATTGCACTAAGATTATCAGCCAGGTTTACAAACTTCTTTGCCACACTTTTCTACTGCTTATATCAGCACATAAATTTTTGGACTTTGGAGCACTTTCCAGCTCCTGGGTTTGGGGGCTTGTCATGAATACCTATCATCTCCATGCTGGGGCCATAACACTGGGATACAGTATTTCCCTTTATCTCAGCCAACTTATGTTTTCCATAGAAATTAACCCAAATGTACGATTTGGGGGAAAAAAAAAAGCAACAACAAAAACAAAATTATGCACTCCAGTTGTCTCCCAAAGTCCATGAAGTCTTTCCTTGGTGAGAATTGTTATTAGCCATGTAAACCACATTGGTTCAAGCTGTTCATGGGACACTACAGTTTGGAAGGGATGTCACTAGTTCAGCCTCCTGATGAGAGCAGGGTGAGCTGCAAGGCAGACAAATTACTCAGGGCATTAGTCAATTTGGTCTTGAAAATCAATGAGCAGGGAGACTGTATATCCTTCTTGGGCATGTTCTCATCATGAAATAGTTTCTTCTTCTATCTAGTCATACCCCTGTTGTTTCAGATAATGCATGTTGTATCCTGTACAGTGAGGGGCCTGGCTCCATCTTTTTGATGCCCTTCCTATAGGTCCTAGAGAGCTGCTGCTTTCTTCTCCTGAAGCATTCCCTGCTTCAGGATGTACAAGCTCAGCTCTCTCAGCCTCTCCTGACAAGGCAAGTGCTGTAGCTGTCAATGAAGATGGTGGCCTTGTGCTGACCTCATACCAGTTTATTGGTACATTCCCTACTGGAAGGCCCAAACTCAGCAGATACTCAGTACTCAGGACATAGCCAAGTGAGTGCTAAATACAGGGACATAATCACTTCCCTAATTGACAGGCCACACCACAAAAATCTGGGATGTTGTTGATCTTCTTTGCTGCCAGGGGACTCTGCTGTCTCATGTTCAACTTGTCGTCTGCCAGGACCTCTAGGGGCTCTTCTGCAAAGCTGTCTCCCATCCCAGTCTGTATCATTGCAAGGAGCAATTCCTTGCAAAAAGAAGAGTGGAGGGGTTTGAATTTGTCCTTGTATTTCAAAAGGCTACTCTGAGCCCATTCCTCCAGCAGACCTAGCCCCCTCTGGTTGGCAGCCATGCCCTCCAGTATCTTGGTACCCCCTCTCAACTTGATGCCATCTGCAAACCTGACAGGAGTGCACTCCATCCAATTCATCATTTTGATCAGGTGATTTGGCAGATGTTGTGTGAAAGAATGAGACAGAGAGAGAACATGTCTAGCTTTCCTATTTCTTCTCTTCAGTTGTCACAAACATCCATACAGACTGATGCTAGAAAATAGTTGTTTTCACAGCTGGTAGTATAATGTTGACATGCAAATGGAGACCACCCTTTTCCCATTTTCTCTACCCTTCAGAGACTTAACATGGGCAGGAAGCAGTTTGGCATTACTTTGAGAAAAGAATGATTGAGGTGTTCAACATGCCTTCTTTGCATCTAGTAGACAATTAATCAGGATTATTTTTTGCTTCACACATCATTACTTTTGCATATATATTCAACTGATTGAGCCATATACTTTTGCTGTTTTCCTTGAGCCAAGCATCATGCCTGTCCTAGACTTTGTTTTGAGTTAAAGGAGTGTGATTACTTTCCAAAAATATTCAGCTACTGTCAACAGTGGTACCATTTTTTTGCCTTGATTTGGGTATTCTGTTAATGGCTTTAAAGAATAAATTGCTGCTTCTATGGGTGTGGCCAGATAGAGAAATGCAAATCTCACTGTTTGCTTTAATTCCAAAGTAATTTATGCATGTATCTAAAATTGTTGAGCTCCCCTGGTAATTATTATAATTTCCATTAGGATGGGTTGTGGCAAATCAGTATTCTAGAGAAATCTGATCATAAACACTTATGAGTTGATCAGCATACAGTTAGTAACATCACTAAGCACACGGTATTAATTCTTGACTGAGTCCACAGGGTTGAAAATGTTACTACTGATTTTAAAACTATGTGCAGAATATGGCACATCTTTTGTAATTGTTTTGTAAATGTGTGACACAAGTCAAAAGGTTTAGCACTTTCAGGTCCATTGATACTGGACTGTGTGTAAACTAAAAATTACCTTAGCCAACTTTTTCTTACACCTGAACATTACTAGGAACAACTTATATTACAGGAGCAGGAGAAGGTTAAATCAAGTAGGTGTTCTATTGTGCTAGGCCCCATAAAGTAGAGGACAACACAGTTTCTGCTTCAGTTTACTGCCTAGAAGATGTAAATGGCACATGAAACCAGTAAGCAGCAGGAAGGAGAAAGTAAGCACAGGTTTTCAGTATAGATGAGCTGCTTGAATTTTCTATATATTTTTTTCTTCAGTGTAATCATGGTAAGATTTATAAGTGGCTCAAACTGAGGGGAAAAAAACCAACATATAGGGAACAGGGAGGTGATTGTCCCCCTGTACTCAGCACTGGTGAGGCTACACCTTGAATATTGCATTCAGTTCTGGGCTAGATGATCTTGAAGATCTCTTCCAACCAAAGACATTCTGTGATACTGTGATTCTGTGAACAACCCCCCAAGAAAACAGTAACAACAGATAACAGCTTCCTTTTTTTTTTTTGCCTTTATGATCATAATTCATCCTTAGTAAGAAAGTGTATTCAGACAGTAAGTTTTTATTATGTCAGGTTAGAATCAAAAGAGAAATGTATTTGCAGTGTGTTATCACAGAAATGTCCATCTCTAAAGCTTGAAGAGTTGGGAATTTTAACAGTAACATTGCTATACCTATGTGTTGGCATGACTCACATTGTGCTTAGCAAAGTACAGTTAGAATACCTTTGCAATATTTTTCAAAACTTGCAAGTCAGTTAAGCAATGAGAAATTGATTAATCTAAATTATAATGCATTGATCACAATGACTTTGGTAACAGGCAAATTATAATTTGAGGGCCATATAGAGCAAACAAAGTCAGCCTGCAGGTTAGAATACTGCATATTTCATATTTCAGAATACTCCTGTGATGTCAGAAGACTTTTCTTCTCTTCCTCCACACAAACCTTCCCAACATTGATTTGAACACACCTGAATTATCAGTAGTGATTGAAACAAAAATCTTGTTAGAAAACTTTTTAATTTAATTTTAAATCTGGGACTGCTAATCCTTTTTGAACAGGATCACAGACAGCAATCACTCTGACCAATTCTGTGCTTCCAGTGCTGTTTTGGCTTGATATAAAGCATGCAGAGAGATTAAGTAATGGAAGGTAGAAGCAAAATGGGCATATTTTTTGTACTGTTAAACTTTAATAAAGTTATTGGATAGAAAATGGTTTGGATCTCTTTAAGTCAATTCTCCTCTTCTTACACCCAAGTAAAATATAGGGGGTTAGTAACAATGGGCCAAAATGATGGAGCTATATATTAATGTTGGTACATACAACTTTTTTTTAAGAAGTTTGCATGTTCACTTTGTAAGAAGAGCCATTAAATTGAAATATGTCTACACATAGTGCTGTTTTGTGTGCTGTAATATTATTTCTGTAGTGGAGAAAGTCATTACTAAAATTAGAAAGCGAACCCAGTGTCCTACTGTTTTATCTTTACTCACTGAAGCAGGTTTTACTGGACAGGAATTTCAGAGACACAGAGGGCCTTAATAGCTACAGCTGTATCTACTCCTATGTAAATCTTGATTACAGTACACCAACATTAAGAATATTAGTTTAGAAAGTGTTTTGGATATACTGATTATAGAAAGGAGTTATTAAAATAGATCATATTTCCATTTTTAACTAGATTGTCACTTCACAACTTGCCCTGAACAAGGACAGCATCTTAGCAACCCTGTTTTTAGAGAAAAATATGTCATACATTAAATCTTAATATGTTCTATTTCTCTTCTTCAGCAATGGAGTGACCCATTGGTTATTTGAACTAGTGGAAGAACAGAATTATATCAGCTCAAATGTATCAGTAAGAGCACCGAGAACTGCTCTAGCCCCTTCGCTGTTACCTGTAATTAAACAAATAATCACTATAGAAAGATTATGGGATGTTCTGAAAGAAACTCCTTCTGTATAGCTTTACATGCCTGTGATATAGATGATTGAATGTAGGCAAGTCATTACCTCTCCTATTCTAACAAGGGGAAAAGCACTGGTATTTTGCAGACATTCTGAAATGTCTGCTTTATGATGAATCTTTTTTTTTTTTGGTGACATCTGGAAGTAGGTTGAGATACACCTCACCTACTATGATTATTTTTCACCTTGCTTGAGTGCAAAGGACAATGAAAAATTTTGTAAGCAAATAAAATCTAGTCTTATTCACTAAACATAAAGGAAACTAGAAGTTCCCAGTAGCGTACTTAGGAATAATAAATACTATTGCAGCAATGGGAATATCCTCACACTACATCCGTGAGCCTCACAGATGCAGGAGGCAGAAAAGTCTTAAAGTATTTCTAATATAATTTTTTCATTTATGTTGCCTATATATGTTTTGGTCTTCAGGCATCCTCTGTCTCACTAAAACACATTTCTGATCAAAATAAATAAATTAAAAAAAACCCCTAAAATGA
>JANHGN010008863.1:68742-81133 GCA_024605025.1 Megaceryle maxima
AAATTAAAAAAAAAAACTAAAATGAGACAATCTAACAAGAATTGTTTTAAAAAAAAATTTTCTCTAAATAATATCTTATGAAAGTAATATTTCTCTTAGTGTAGGAATTCTATATTAATAGAAAGATTAACACTAACTTCATTGAAGCTTGATTGTGCTGGATCACATATGACCTTCATCTATCACAACTCTTAAATATATGTTTGATTTTAAGCAAGCAAATAATATCCTTGATTTCAGGGACACTATTAACACTCTTAAACAAGTTCACACATGCTTTGTAGATTTTGTCCCAGGTATTCAGAACACAGAATCTAAAGGAAAAAAACAGGCAAAACTTTGTTACTTTTCCATAAACTTAACCTCTGCTCTATCAGCTGCTTAGGTAATGGAATGATTAATAGCTATTTAAAGTTTTACCCAGGTTAATCATTACATAGAAGTAAGTTGAAGATTAAGTGAAATGCCTGCCTGAAGTATGTGCCTGCACTTTTCACACAGCTAGAGATAAACCTTCAACTGTGACATTTAAATTAGTGAGCCTAAATTGAGAATAAACAGTTCTGTAAGTAGAAAGATTTTTCTAACACTTCCCACCCCTCCTCAAATACAACAACAGTAAAGCTTATCTTATAGTTTATCATAAGCGGGCACTTTATTTTTTTCCACTCAGAAGATCCTTGTACCACTAGTAACAGGTCCTCCTTATGTAAATGGCCATATTAAAATTTCTTCAAAAACACCGTTAAATAAAATTCCATTCAATAGCTTTCTGTTTTCATTGCGGTGTCAGAAGTTCTTCTGTTTTCTTTCCTTCTCATGTTCATCCTTAAGAATCATATTTCCTGACTATTAGCATCTCATATATTTTGAATTTCTGAGTTCTGTCCCACTTAGTCCTTTTTATTATACAGTAATGTGATTTCTTAGCTATTGCTGTCTTACCTTGTTTATGATTCTTTTAAATTCTTTGGAACAGAGAAAATAACATGCCAACTGAAATCTATGGCATCATATTGAGAATGTCTATATAATTTGATATTACAGTCCTCTATAGAATTCACAGCAAGTCTGACACAGAAATCTGAGAAAAATTTCTCATAAACAAAATTATGTTGGCTAATGGCACGACATGAATCTGTTCTGATGAGAATATTTTATTCAGAGTAATTTTTACTTTATGACTTAGTGCCAGACTTCTTTATGACTTCTGCAGGATGTTGTAGCTGAGCTTGCATTGCATTTATTTTCAGTTCACCTGCTATGAAAGGGAAAGTATTGAGTAAAACAGAGAAAAGAAGGAAAATTTACAGTTCAGTCTCAGGACCTTCAAGGATAGTTCACACATTTATCATTTGGCACACCCTGCAATCTTCAGGTACAAGGATCTAAACCCTAAAATGGATGAGTCAGTAACTAATGGAATCAAGTGCTTAACAATTCTTTGGCTTTGGCCACTATTAAAATGTAAAGAGCAAAGAGTGCATTGACTAAAAATCTGTTCAGGGATGATCTCCCTTCATCTGCATGGCCCTGAAATGAACAACTCTTTGAAGGGCTACACTGTCTGTTCTTGGATCTTCCCCTAAAGGACAGAAACCACTTAGACAAAAAGTGGACAAAACCAGCTTTAAAGGAGTTGAAATGAGTCCTAGCAGATTCAGGAAGAGAAGTGACAATTAAAAATTGACACTCTCAGGGGACACGGCAATTATTTTATTCATGGAACATCTGGGACTGTATGTCTAGTGCAGCAGCAAGAACAAGATATGTTAATTCAGTGATCAGCCATGGCTCCCACTGAGTCACGCTATCAAAGACATAGTGGGAGAGCAGCAAAGGCTTCTGCAGGTCAGTTAAGTTTTTGACAGCTTTATTTTTTTTCCTTCTCAAGGATTATCTAAACTTGATGGTGATTCTAATGCCTTCACCTAAATAGGTGAGAACAAAGTAAAATGTTTTAAAATAATGAATCAATGAAAAATACAGACTTTGTTTTCTTCTGTGACTTTTACCACAGCCCAGGATAATAGGTGTCCCTGTTTTTTACTTGCAAATGTAGATACATCCAGAAAAAAACTATAGGCATGGTGTAGGCAAGTCAGTATTATTAAAAAAAATCTTTCATTGTGTCACTAGATGTTTTCATGGTGATTTAAATACGAACAGACCTCTAATGACCTTTAACATTTTTCTTATGTGGTTTGCAGAATGCAGATCCTTTCCCTTTATTCTGAAATATTTTGTTGAACTTTTTGGCATTTGACTTTTTCTGCTTTTAGCAGGAAAAAACAACTGCCTTTCCTGTTTAAAACAAGAATGTTGAAGTCATTCTTCTCTGATCTATTTGACAGTTTCTATACAATGTAAGGACACTATCATTTCTAAAAAGAGGAGTGATTAAACTTTGTATGCACCTAGCAGATAAGAGATTCGGATTCAAATATAGAGTCTGTTTGATTTGAAGACACTGAACCAGAAGCTCCTGTCTGAAATGTATTGTAACTAACAGTGTCAAAAAAGTTTTTACGTGTACTTTCTCTAAACTCTTCCTATGGACACATGAATTTCAGCAAACAAAAAAAGTAATTAGAAGATTTTCCTGTAAAATTGAATTATTTATGGAAAGTGGACGTCCTGGTTTGAGTGAAAAGAGAACCAATTCTGTTCAGTGATTTTACTTTTCAGCTCAGGTCTTCTAACCAGCTGCACTGTCTGCAGTCAGCAGCCTGGTTTCCCACTGATAACACCCCATGGGCAGAGTTGGTACCAAGGGTTGGTGTGCAGAGCAAGGCCACTGCTGGACCCTGTGTGCCACGTTGGGGGGTGCAGGAAAGGGAAAGGCTGCACCTGCAGGGAGGAGTGGACAGGGCAGGGGACCCCAAACTGACCAGCAAGGGATTCCAGCCCATATACATCATATACAGTATAAAGTGGAGTGATCTGGAGGGTCTATAGCTCTTTCTAGGGGCTTCCAGGCTCTTCTTCCCCCTTGTCCTGCTTTGCCAGCTTTGCTCGGCTTGGCTCAGGTCCTCTTCTGGTTCCTTCCTCGGAGCATCCAGGAGGACTCTGCCTGTTCTGCCTTTGATCCCAATCGGTGTGTCCCTTAACCTGGTACCAGGATCCAGCTCCTGAACACAGCTCCCGTCTGCTGCGGGGCCCAGGCTGGGCCTCTCCTGGTGCCTGCTCCACAGCATCAGTTGTGATGGTGACATAATTGTCATCAGAGGGAGTTGGGTTCAGTACTGGTTTTGTATCTATTTGTATATATTCCATTTTTATTACTATTATTTTCATTTCCATTCAAGCTGTTCTAGTTTCCTTTCCTAATCGCTGTCTCTCTCCCTTATTCCCTTTCTCTTCCCCTCTGGGGAGGGAGGGGGGTTAACAGAGAGTGTCTGTTATAGGTCTAAGGGGCTGCCCTGACCCTAAACTGTGACAGTGGAACAACTTGAATAAGAGAAATTAAGCAAAAATAACTTGTAATTTTTTCATTTGACCACTCTCTTTGCAAAGTGGGATTTTGATTTCTCTCAAGGAATGGCTCAAGCAGAGATGGGATTTGAACTTTCCTCTGCAAAATAAGATTTCTATACATCCATTGAAAAATAATGATAAGAATTCAGATAAAATCATGGGTTAAGAATTTGAATCTTAGATCTGATGTTAGAATGGCAGCTAGTAGCATAAGATAGTCACACACTTGAGTTTCAATTTCTCAGTTTTTAAAATACTAATTAGTATCAAACTCCTTTGTAGAGTGCGTGGAGATCACTAGGTGAATGCTTCAGTTTGTTGATTTTTCTAAACACACATTTCTGCCAAATCTGTCAACAATTATATACTTTTTGTAGTTGTCCTACACTTAAACTGGTTTTGTGTAAGCTGTGTTATCCTGCACATCTCTCTCTAATGATCATATAATACCCTCACGAAATACCAGATCTTTGAAACTGAGGAATACGAAAGAAAAAAATGAAGTGAATAAACTCCTCCTTCTGCCCAGACTTTGAGTTTAAGCTTTTGCTCAAGCTTTGCATTCTTTTTATTTATTTAGTGTTGTCCAGGAGGGGCCCCCAGGCACAAAACCATGAGTAAAGCCCATCCAAGAAGCACAGATTCCTCATGCTTTGTTCCACTGGTTCATTTGTCATCATGTCACATACTCATCCACATGGTTATAGGCATTCTGCCATAGTTTTCTTCTCCTTGGAGGCCTTAATAACTGACACAGTAAGGAATGCTCTAAACCCCGCAAGATTAGAATGCCCATATCACACTCAAGGGCTAAAGACACTGACTTGATATATCTACTTGTCTCCATCAGCATGCATTTCAAATGACAGCTTAAAATCCTATATACTAATGGTGTTTCAGAAATATATTAAAAACACATATGTTCTGTCTTCAGTATATCCACACATGATGTCCACTGACATTAGTATATACACTATATAGACCATGTATACAATATAGCAGTTCTTCCTTATCCAAATCTTTCCTGGCCATGGTGCATGAAGTGGCATAGTCCAGGACTATTGTATTTTGCATGTGGCTTCTCTGCCATGGAGCCTAAGTGTGTTTGGTAGTATTAAAATTGACCGTTTCATGCTGAAGTGCCTTAGTGCAAGAGAACAGTTGTAGTCTTATTTTAGTACAGTAGTATAGATAGAATATCAGACCTAATTTCAGTAGGAATCTACATAAATATAAGTGCCATCCATGGAGAGCAGTTTTTGCAGCACCAGAGCCAAAACATCTTAAATATTTGCAAAACGATCCTTAGCAAATTGTCCAATTAATGCTTGTTACTATTCTTCAAATACATTACTTAATAAGCAGTATTTAATTAGCTACATTTGCATATGAAACAAGTTATTTTAAATAATTTATTCAATGCAGAGAAGACTACTTCACTGAATAATATATCTAATGCAAAAAATGTCCATCTAACCCTCATGATAACTATTTCTCATGCTTGAGTACTTCATCCACATGCCAAAACTGCTATGAATTGGAAGAGGTCCCGTCACAGGTAATTAACTGGCCACAGATTCAACTGAGTTCCCTTATCAGACTTTGTTTGGTTTTTGCAGCAATTTATCTATCTCACAGCTGTAATAAGGCAATGGTTTCTATTCAGCAGGTACAGAGTTTAAGAACAAGTTATCAGTAAATTAGTTGAACTTAGCATGAGGGTCAGCAGCTTACTGTTACTTTTCTAACAGTTTATATTTGCTCATCTCCTGGCATAGCTCTACCAAGTGTGCTACACCTTCAACGGTCACAGCTATGCAATACAATGCCAAAGTGGTATTTGTTATAAAGGTTTTATAATGGTTTGTGTGTCTGGCCTAATCTGTCAACAACAACAACAAAAACCCCAACAAACAAACAAAAAAACAACCAAACAAAAAAACCAAACCAAACACAGAACAAAATTGATTAAAAAATTAATTGTATAGCAAGCATCATCTCTGTATTAGCAAAAATTAATACCTAAATCTATTATAATCCCATTACTAAAACCAATTAGTTTTGTATACAGTAATAGCTCATTATTATTGTTATTGTTATTGACTACTTATATTACAATAGAACCAAGATACTTACTAGAATCACAATCATACTTTATGAAGCCTATTATAAATACTTCTTCAAGGGCTTGCTGCTTGATTTAATCTCAGACTGCTTCAGCTTTTCAGAGAATCTTGTATTATGAATGATATTTTAAAATTGCTTCAGTGGCTGGCTATGAATATTCACCTGAAATCTGGTGATTGTTGGGTGAAAGGGCAAAATCTATTTTATAGGACTTCTCAGTGAACAAGAATCTCAGGTTATTTTTATGGTTATTTACCCTTCATGTGAGCACATCAAAAATTCTTTTTATCAAGCTTAGTTTATCTACTGTAAAAAAAAGATATATTTTCATCAGTCTTTCTCAAATATGGATATGCTCTATTTTTGTTTCTGGGGATGAAATAGCCCATAAGTGTCTGGATCCAGATTTAAGTTATCTAAACTACAAATTAAGATTGAGGTTTCTAGCAAAGTATTGGGAACACCCCTGACCAATTCATACTACTTTACCAATTGACATACCAGAAAGAAACTTTATGCAATTCCAAGTCTATGATTTGGTATGTATCCCCATCATCCTGCTCTTACTTTGAGAGATTCTAGTCATGAGGACTTTCTGTTCTTCAGACACTCTTTATTACTTATTAATAACTATTCATAGGGCATTTATGATATTTCTCTTCATGTCACAGCCCAGAGGCTGCTCAGTGACTTCTGTGTCCCAATAGCACATGTGCAAGGGGAATGTTCCCAGGATGGCAGCTGCACAGTTTCCCTTGTGACAAGGCTCTTGTGCCTATGAGACCTTCCAAACCAGATGTTTTCCCTCATGTCCTCAGCACTGTCAGAACAGCTAAATGTTCTATTTATTAAAATATGACTTAATAAAATTGCTGAAGTGTCTCTGATCATGCTAGGAAATGGTTGCTTCACAGAACTGTTGTTTTTGTCTACACTGATCAACCTGACGGGAGTTTTGATGTCTCACAAACATGAGTGAAGTTTTAACCACTCCTAACTTCCTACTTCCATAGCAGAGTCCATAAAGCATGTTCACACCACAGCAATGCCTGAGCACAGCCTGAAGCTATAGCTGAAGCCATCACTGAAAGTGAGTTTGAACTAATGTGCTGAGTTATGACCTGTCATGGCTAAGATGCCCACATCCATTTCTTTTTTTTTCTGGAAATTTTACATTTGCAGAAATCTCTGGGAGACCAGTATAAAAGGCTGTATACAACTCTGTACCTAAATCCAGCATTGTTTGTATGTCAGGGTCCTTATATTTACAGATGAGCCTTTAGAAAATATCAGAATAGTTTTGCCTATTACCAATCCTTTTCAGAATGCATGCATAAAATCAATGAAAATAAATGAAATAGTCTTTATTTTAAGCAATCAAAAATATTGTCGTTCCACAGTGGATACAATAAAAAACTAATTTAACTAAAATTTATAACCTGTCAAGGACAGGATACTTTCAGGATATGAATTTTTTTAGTTTACTGCATACCTTTGTGCACACGATTATTATTTTGTTCATATTATTCTCAGTGATTACCTTGGCTAAGCATTTTGTGCTTTCTGCATTTATCTTTCACTTGTTATGCTAAACGTAACATTGTATCTTCTGCCATGTATGCATTGTACTCTATGGTTTGTGATGCTTTCAACATTACCGTTGTGGCTTATTGCAAAGAATAAAGAATATAAAACACTTCTCAGAGCTGTATATAACAATTAAAGCTTATTCAAGAAGGTACAGACTTTGCAAGCATAGTCACTGTATTGCAAATCATACAAGAACCTCCTTCGATCAGAAAGTTATTTTTCCTGAATTATGCTTTGTTCATAACATGAGACTTTGAAAATACAGTGTTGTGGCTCTTAGGATTGCTTTTTCTTCAGAGGACTCCACTTCTCAGTAGAATTAATGTTACCACAAGCAATAACCCATCTAATTTTTGGCCATGTTGCAAAAATCTGTATGTCTCTCAGGTCCTCTGCAAAACAATATAAAACATAATGCTTTTATCTGTTTACAGTGCTCTCCATTGGCTAGATGGATTCTCGCAGGATCTCTTTATTTTCTTCACATAGCTGAGGAAAAAAGAACAGAAGTGAAACTATTGAAAATGTAAGCTTGGTTGTCTGAAACCAGATAGAATTTTTCTGTTTGCTTTCATGAGTTTTAGATCTCACCTTGGAGTGGCCATGTGTCCAGTATTTCAGAGCAGTAAGATACTCAGTTCTATATTTTTTAACTGTAGCATTGGATTTATTCAATTAATTTAATTCCACTTGTAGTCATCAAGGTCTTTAGTCTGTAAATAACAAAAAATGCAAAATAAATGCTATTAGGTAATTAATCTAATTTAATCTGATCTAATTAAATAGATGAGTTTCTTATTCATTGGTCATGATTCAAAAGTAATGATCAGAACCTCAAGAAACTCACCTGATTTATGCCCCTATCTGTTCTCTGCTTGGTCTTCCTTCCCTGTTTCCTGCCTAACTTCACCCTTTCCTTCCTTCTCTCTTGCCTTTCCACATTCCTGCCTTCCCTCCCTCCTTCTCTCCCTCCTCACTTTGCTTTAATTAATTTTACTCTCTTTTTTTTTTTTTTTTTAACATCAGTCAGATTAGAATGAGTAAAGAAACCTCCAGTTGTTATATATTTGTGTAGGTAGATAATTTTGTTCAAGGAATAGTATACCACAGCTCTAATCCAGAGTCTACATCTTGGAAGGTAAATATATGAGTGTGTGTCTCATTATACTCAGCTGAGAATGATGGTGTCTCAGTCATGACAAAGCTCGTGAAAAAAATATATTAACCTTAAAAGGGACCTATTCTATTAGGAAAATATTTTAAAAAGAGTATGCAGAAGCCTAATTTTGGAGCATTTTCCTCACAGGATAATGAGAAAGAAGTATTTCCACATTCCAATTGGTTTAGAATTTTATTTCTGTAATCCAATAATTTCAATTTCTGGCTCAAAATGCAACAGGCCAGACTTTTTTGGTGGTGCAAACTGATGTATGTACCGTAAAGATAATTTTGTTCAATTAGGATGTAAAAATGGTCGAAGAATAACAAGCAGTTAGGCAAAAGAAGTAACAATAAACCAATATTTTAGGGACTTTTGATCATCTGCTCATGTTTAATCTCTGTCAGTGTAGATTACAAGGCATGGAGCAATAAAGAAAATTAACAAATTGCATCTATAACCATATACTGAGTATATTTCACAATCTGTTGGGTACATTTAAAAATATTTGGAAGCCATCCAAGCTCTTATAAAAATTGATATATCTCTCATTAGCATTTTGAAGATGTCAGCCATTTTTATATAGGGTAATAGAAAGTAATCTGCCAAGGGAAATAGTCAGTGTACTGCTGTGTGTCAGAACAAATATGATTAACATTGTGCCAGATGCTTGTCCTCGTGAACTCCCATGAGGGACTGGAGAAGTAGACCTTGTAGTCAATTACTGAAATTGGAAGTGCTCTGTACCTCAGACTTTTGTGCACCAACAGTAACTTTCACATAGGCCTACCAGAAATACCGCTTGTGGAGAGCATTAATAAGCAGATATATGCACATCATTATCCATGTATTTTTCTTGGTTGCTGCATGTCATTTTTTCCAAGACAAATTAACATGCTTTAGTGCTTCTACTTAATAAACTTATAGCTAAAAGTCATAGGAAGCAGAAAAAATATTGCTGATGTAGAGTTTTATCCCTTTTTGTTTATTAATGGTCTAGGAGAGAGATAATTAACCTGAAGAACAGACAGAAGTAGAAAAAAAGTGGAAGTTAGAAAAAGACCTACTCTATGCTGATATATTTTAGTTTTGCCCCTCCATCTACAGTTATTCCACACAGTTCTTTTAACTATTTCAAGTACAGAATAATAAGATTGACAAATTTCTTTTTGTCAAATAAACACATTTAGATTTTTCCAGATGACTAATGACATTGAATATTAACTGGTGAGATTCAAAATTGGTTCATAATTTGAAGAAGGGAAAGTGTTTCAGTAAAGTTAACTGATTTTTTCAGAAATATCTTGTTTCAGACCCCTTCCCCTGAGGACCCTGAGATATATATGAAAACCTTTCACTGATCCATAGGCGTGGGAGTGATATGGGCTATGTCATAGGCTAATGGTTCACTCAGGATACTTCTAAACACTACAATATGAGCAGACAGGAGCCTGTCTGCTTATGACAGTGCCAAGATAGCAGGATACAAGCCATGTGATGGCATTACAACAGCGTCAAGTCTGAATGGGTAAGTGCTGCTGGGAAGAAAGATTAGTAGTTCAAACTCATTGACATGATAAATGAAATTTATCTGGTTTTAGTCACTTCAGAATGGCCAAAGGAATGATCTCACTTTTTCTTAAATAGTATGTTTCTCCAAAACCACTTCATATGAGATAAAGATATGTCTACATGTGCTATTTTCAGTACAGAATCAAGAGGATTTGCTTTCATTTTATAAAACTTTTACCACTATGAAATTCATACCAAACTATATAAAAGGAGCAGTACACATTGTCTTCTGATTAGCATTCTGTCCATCCATCACCTCAACCTTGGAGATGTGACAGGCCATGTGGGTAGCACCTACCATGGCTTTCAAACCAAGCACTTGTTTATCTGATAGCTGCACATTATATTGTGAGTGACATGTTTGAAATGATCTGCTGCCCTAAAACATGCAGGAAAGGATAGTCTCTCATATAGCTACAACCCCAGTATGCACAGATTTGAATAAGCATGGTGAGCTGCATGCTGAAGCACTTAGGAAAGTTTGGTTGGTTGGTTGGTTTGGGTTTTTTGGTGGTGGTTGGTTGGTCTTTTTTGTTCTGGTTTGGTTTGGTTGGTTTTTTGTTGTTGTTGTTTGTTTGTTTGTTTGTTTTTCTTTTTGTGTGTGTAGTTTTGTTTTTTATCTTGCAAAAAATCTGTGCATTACAAAGGGTTATAGAGCACTGGAATGGGCTCCCCAGAGAGGTTGTGGAGTCTCCTTCTCTGGAGATTTTCAAGACCCGCCTGTGTGACCTGTGCTGGATTCTATGGTCCTGCTCTGGCAGGGGGGGTGGACTCAAAGATCTCCAAGGTCCCTTCCAACCCCTGACACCCTGTGATATCCGTGATTTTGACCCCAGTTATAGTTATGCTTATAGGAGAAAAAAAAAAAATCCTGCCGTTCCTTTTTGCTGCCCTGCCCACCTCCTCTCCCTCCTCCTTTTGCTGCCCACCCCTCCCTTGATAATCTCTCTTTTGTCTGAACTGAGTGCCAAGTTTCAATCGCACTCAGACACTGTGAAGGCAAAGACATTGTGCCATCTGGGTTTGCTGGTTTGCTGAGAAAGGAACATTGATCTGTGTGCTATGTCAGTGCAGCACAGATTTTCATTCTAATTACCCAGGCAACCTCATATACACACTGAACAAGACAGGTGACAGCAGAGATATCTGCATAACTTCAGAGAAGATGGATAACCTCACTTTGGGCCTTTGGGTTGTTGATCACTTGTCTGACTAACTAATTTGATCTGTGTAGGATGAAAGAATAGGACTTATTTATCTTACATGTATTCTCATTCAGAATACAATAAATAGAAAGTATCCAATAAACTCTCTGTAAATATCTTACACTGGGAGAGAAATGCTTAAAATATATAGATAATATAGCAATGTATTTTTGTAGCAGATTAAAAGCACAGGTAGATTGGATTGTGACAGAAAAAGAAGTCAAAGAAAAGCAAAATAAATGGGCAGTCACATATTTTTCTTCTTCTTCTTTTTTTTTTTTTTTTTATTTCCTTAAGTGTTTTAGTGCTTTTGAGAGTAATGTAAAGTAAAATGTTTTATGTACCTCAGAAATAATAATTCAACAGAGGAAGCAGCTTTTAAAATATATGTTTCACCTATCACATGAAAGACCATCTGTTAGCAAAAGACTATTTAATTTTCAGGCTCTTCCCTCTTGGGCGGCATTTAGGTCCCAGTCTCTAAGAATGGTGTTTTTGTCTTTGACCCTCTGTACTTGAGTTTGTCTCTGGTGAAAAACCTGAGATGTGGGTAAAGAGGTTTCATGCAGCCACTGAAACAGTATTGGAAATGTTCTCAGGTACAGCAGTTTAGACCACAGTCCCTTATAACAGAACAGAAGAATGTCCATAGCTGCCTGCTGGTAATAAAAAATGCACAAATCTTTCCAGAACTAAGCTGAGATATAAGCCTCTGGATCTTTTAAAAAGGTAACAACAGACAACTTCTTTAACCTGTGATGTAAGGTGATTTAAACCTTCAGCCATTACAGGAAAGAATATATAAATCAGGTGTACATTTGGGAACTTCTTCTTAAGCTCCCTATCATTCTCATGACTGTTTTGCTCCTGCTACTACTATGGCTGTTGCCCTTTTCAGCAATACTCAGGTTTAATTTTTTCATCTGATGTTCTCAGAGTCAGTGAAATACAATTTGGACAGTGTAATTAGTATGGATTTGCACAGACAGTGACACCAGGTTTCAAAATAATGAACTTGCATGTAAGCAATGAGAAGCAGAATTTTGAAGGAGCTTGAGAAACCAAGGATGCAACTGGGAAAAAGCCAATCCAAACTCTGTCTTTGAAAGAACAAAAATGGTTCTTTAAAAGATTCATATACATTTTAGGGGCTTTTGCAAACATGTCTACATATTTATTATGATTTTTTAAAAGTGAAGGCTTAAGAATCACTCTGAATCATAGGTTTTTTAATTGATAGAATATCCCTTTTGATATTGAA
>JANHGN010008863.1:81233-102650 GCA_024605025.1 Megaceryle maxima
TATCCCTTTTGATATTGAATATACTAATATTTATGTTAAAAGATATTTTTCATTGTGCTTTTATTTTAATATCAAAAACCAGGAAGTGTCTGAAGCCCTTCCTTATCCTATTTCAGTTCCTACTCCATTTGAGACATTACTTTTGTAGATCACTTCAGACTGTGTCTCACTTTGCTTTAGTACTCCAGCCACAGGAGCAGTCCCACCCTTTAAGGAATGTTTTGAGGCTAACTAGATTAAATATTGTGAGATTTGAGATCACATGCAAATAGTTGCAATTGAGAGAAAGAATTCAAACACTTTTTACTGGAAATAATTGACTATGCTATCAGTGTGCAAATCAGGGTTTACTTAAAAAAGTACATGCATACAGATATATGTATATATGTTAATGGGTATACACACATAATATATTTTGAGAGGGAAGGTAAGTATTTAAATTAGGCAGACAAAAAGTCTAGCATTTAAATGTGTCCTAATCTTCCAAATGACATTGGTTTCTTTTCCATCTCACTTTGATTTTCATTTTTCCAAAACAAAGTATTTAATCCCTGAGCAAAACTGATAAAAGAGGTTTTAGACAGATAGAGTGTAAGGATCCTTCCAAGGCTATTGGCTTGTGAGAGCTCTGCCACCTGTAGCTTCCCAGCATTCCTCAGATCTTTCCTACTGTTTGATTTTCCACTCTCCCCTGAGCTGTTTTACATGCAGCTGTTAGAGTTTGACCAGGTCGCATAACCTGGGCCATGACAAGGTTTGAACAGGAGCATGGTCATAGAAAGAGCATGCTGGCAAGACAGTGTTTTGAAAAGTTTTACAGGAGAATTACAGCTGTGGTTTTACTGGGATACAAGCTGCACTGGGGTGAAGCACAATAGGGAAACTTGTATATGAGTCTATGAAAGGAATAGAGTTATATACCATTCAAGGAATCCCATTGTAGACAAGATCTTAGATAGCAGAGTATTGAAAGAGATTCCAGAAGCATTTAGAATTATCTTTCAATATTTTGGAAGAAAACACCAAAGAAATTGAAACACTGTCTGGTCCCTCCATCCCCTAATATTTCCTGTATGGGGTGGGAACAGGAATTGCTTACATATTTTAACTGAAAATTGAAATATTTTGACTGAAAATCCATTAAAAAAAGAAAAAGAAAGAAAAGTGAATTTGCTGATACTGGAGGTTCTTGCTATTGTTGATTTTTTTGTGTGTGAATAGATTCACTAGACGAGAGTCCTAAGACTTATCTGTTCTTTAAAGGGTGATCTTTTCTGTAGCCATGCAGACAGGCAGATATTGTTCTTGAATATTTCTGCAGATCAGCTTTCAGTTGTTGTGGTCCAGTTTGTAACACTTTTTCCTCCTTGTAATCTGAATTTAAGCAGGGTGGTGTTTTCTGTTTGTTTGTTGTTTGCTTTTTTTTTTTTCCCTTCAGTGGTGATATAAAGCAGAAAACCAAACAAAGGCAGAAACAATTCAAAAACATTTTCTCAAAGAGCTCTCTAAATTAGTTTCAGTGTTAGAGATGGAAGTGGTAACTGTGCCTTTTATTAAGGTTCCCATTATAAGGTGCTGTGTTCTGCCATCTATAATTTTGTTGCATTTTAAATAATTGAGCTGACATTTCAAAAGCTGCTTGCCTTTCTAAGACAGAATTACATTATTTTTATATAGATTTTAATTTAAGTCAGAATGATTTGGATATTTCTGAAAATAAAGCTTGAGTAAAATATATTGCTTTGTTCATACTAAACAAAAGAAATCTTTCCTTTGAATGAAAGTAAAAGTTATCTGAAGGAAAAGGAATAAAAACTTTATATCAGGGATGTATCTTTTGCCACCCTCAGGAAAGGCTGCACAGATTTGTCTGTCTGGAGTTAATAAGTCAAATGTGAGAACTCAAAAAGCCATTAAACACAGTAGTTGCTTTTATTGGAACATGAACCTGTTTAGCATTGCTTGTTCAGTCTTTTTGCCACTGTTGCAATCTTAGAGACCTTGGGGATGGCAAATCTGCTGTGCAGGGACTCCAGCCCTATTTTCTTTCAGAGAATGACCATGGAATAAGTCCAGCATTTGGAGTAGAACTCTAACATACTTGCACTCTGACAGCCACATGCTAACCCATGTATGCTTTTGCCATGTATTGACACAACACCACAAAGGATTTCTGAGATGAATTGGAATTCTTTTTACCCTCTTTTTTTTTTTTTTTTAGAGGGCACGATTAGATTGTACTTGCATCCTGATCTGTATTTTTACATAATTTACCTGTCATACAGCACAGGAAGAGCTCATGATCTATAAATATGTCTTCTTTTCAGCCCTTTCTTCTTTTACCTCTGTTATTTAGCAAGACTGTTCACTCTGTACCAGACTCTTTACTACCTCGTAAGGTCATTCTTGTATAACTGCTGCATCTGTCTTCTACAGGGCCTATTTTGACTAATTGTCTAGAAAACCTGTATAAGATCATACCTGTGTGAATATCCTAGAAGGAATACCAAGCCTACCATCACAACCACAGGCAGCAAACCTGCCCATCCTGTAGTCTGAATAATCTGCCCCTGGCTCTCTCTCAGGCTCTTCCCCAAACAGTATGAAGAGAAATGTAAGGCAGGACAGTGAGGGAGGGAGGAATAAGATGGTATTAACAAATAAATACAAGTGATAATGGGATTGGGGAGGAGGAGAAATAGGATTGACAGTCAAAAACCAGAAAACTGGGCTAATCTAACAATGAGACTGGATGCTGCATGATGTTTGCTGTAGAGAATGAGACTGGAGTCTGGTGTGTGGGCAGTTCCATTCATGAACTAGTGAGGATACAATGTATAGATTGGTTTTACAAGAAAAATGACATAAATCAAGTAAGCAGCACAGGAAATGGCATCTAGTTTACTGAAGAGAATGACCACTGGAACTAAATAGCTTTCTGAGCTAAAGAGTAAAACTGGAACACAATATAGCAGGCTGGAAGTATGATCATTTGGAAAATATAGGTGGAATGGATCAGGCCTAGTACTGTGGGAACTGACTGCAAAACCAGTCTGTGAAAAGGAGATGGTAGGAACAGTAAAACAGAAGAGGGGTTTTTTTTTGTGTGTTTTAGTAATTTCAAAAGGCTTGAAGAGGCAGGAAGAAAGCCATGTTGGGACTAAGAGGATAATAGGAGGGAACAAGGGCCCAGGATGGTGAAATGGCAATAAGATGATTGGAGAGGACCACCCAAACTGACTCAAAGCTGGGGTGAATAGAAGCTCCTGATGCAATGCAGGATGGCCCCTTGATTTTTTTAATTCCAAATTTCTCCTATCAGCAAATTTCTTCTATCTGTGCTTCATATGGAAAACATTCACATTTATATGCAGTTTATATGGAAAACATTCACATTCATATTTATTTCTTGTGCATAGAACATAAAAACCTGTAACTGATATTTCTTAGTTACTCCTTTAGCTCAAGATGCTGATGCCTGCTCAGGATGCATGGGGAGGCACTATGATGCCCTGAGATGGAGTGACTCTACTTTCAGGCTGCAGCTGTAAGGAAATCACACATACGCACACAAAACTTGTACATACCTACATGTATGTACATGTACTATACCTATGTACCTATGTACATACCTACATGTAAGAAAAAAAAAAAAAGAAACCTGAAACATATGGTACTCAGAAGTTAAAAATTCCAGTACAAAATTATTAGGGTAGTATTACTTTAGCTTCCTTATGTATATGCATTATAGATATAGATAGATAGATAGATAGATAGATAGATTATAGTCTCTATTGATGTGATCATTTCCACAAATATCCTCACACATTCAGTGCATAAGAGGCATACTCAAGGACTGAATCAGGTCTAGTTACTAAGAAGCTGTTTGTAACCAAAATGAAGCATGAAAAAGAAAAGGCAGTGTTTCCTTGTTGAGATCTTTGAATATGGTTCTGAGAAATTTAATTTCTTCCCTTTCTGTGTGATGCTAAGCAAGTTACGCAAGCCAGACTTTTCTAGGTCATCACTAATTGTATGTCCTCATGTCCTATATGTCCAGCATGAGACATAAGGACATATGAGAAATTCTCTACTCTCAGAACCGCAACTGAACTTACTGGAATCTGAACTTGAAAAACATGAATAGCTGTATCATACCAGCTTCTCAGGAAAATTAAATAAATGTCCCAAGTGGTCACCTTAAAGCACCACAGATACTCTGACCTTTGAACACCTAACTCTTCTCTTCTACTCTGCTCTCATGTTTGAATTGGAGGCTACAATGCACTTTATTAATAGGGGTGTTGCAGAAACAAACTCAGGAAAGCTTGTGAAGCAATCAGGCATTAATCTCTAGTATCAAACACCACAACAAGTATTCACTTTGAAATTAATATCCTGCCTATGTGTAGGGTAGGGATTCTTAGAAGTAGATAAAGCCTGGGACATCATGCTTTTTCACTGATAACTACACTTGATTAACCTAAAGCACAATTTTAAATAGTTTCTCAAATGAGAAACTATCTTCTAGAATTTGCAGTAAGCAATAAAGGGCCCTTAAAAACAAGAGTATATAGTAATGTAATTAAAGTTAATATCTTAATATAAATATACAAGAATGCTGAACTAGAGTTGCATAGGTAATGTTAAACATTCTTTTTTGTTTTCCTAAACTCTGAGCAATGGATGTTTCAGCCTTAATAAAGTTCTAACAGCAACGCATGTGCATTTAGGCATAGAAGTGTTTATAAACTACAAGACTGTGTGTCTTGTATATCCATAATACCTGTTTTTTTCACTGGTCTTTTCATCATACATCCTCACTTCTTGTCTTTCCATCATTTTGCCAATGAATTTGGGGAATTCAGTAATGATTTAGCTAAGCTTTTTAAAATGAACCAGATTCTCTCAATCTAAAATAGAGTGTATCTGAACCAGCAGGTCAGAGTACATGTGAAATGAGGTAAAACATGCTTATGAATCCACAAACTGAAATACAGTTTTCTAACATGTATTCAGTGTGTGGGACCTGGTACTGTACACTTCTGAACTGTTTGTTTTTCCAGCCTCTAGTCTTTAAAGAGGGTACATTATATGTGGTGGTAACCACAGAGGCATGTCTGCTGCCAAGAAAACATATTACTACAGTTCAGTAATGTAGCCTAATTGTTTTCCCTCTGGTCAAGTTACCCAGAAATACTTGCTTTTCTACAGCTCTGCAGTAACAGTTAGTTAGATTAAATGACCTGCCTTCAGGAGAATTAGAGCCATTTTCTGAGATGCTATTACTGAAAAAGGCTTCCTTCTTTGGGAAATTATGCATCCTCCATGAGCTTGGTATTTTTACAAATGGAGATTTCTATCAGGAACAATCATTTTATGGTGAAAAATGTTCTTGCCTCATGGATGTGTACATACCATACTGTGTGGGATAGCTGTAGGACATGAAATGATTTGCAGGTTACTAAGGCAATAAAAATAAAATGGGTAAAAAGCAAAAATAACTGGTGTGTAGGAGTAGCATCTTCTTGCTTCTTAACCAGAAGGAGTGGACAAAGACTGCCCAGTGTTTCCAGACAAGGTAATTAGCTTCCTTATCAGGACACAATGAATCTAAAAACAGGAAGAAGGATTGACAATTAGAGGAATTACTCCATATCCCCCCTTTCCAGTTGCATGCAGTGTGTTTTCTGTGCTTGCTCAGGGTTTGCTGCTGGAGATTCACTCAGCATAGAACTATGTTTACATATCACAATCCAGGTCCTTAGAAAGTGTGAAGACATTCTGAGCACACTCAGGGCTAAGTGAAACAAATTAGCTTATCAGCCTCTGGTAGAAAGCTGGAGATTGTTTCCTTACTTATCTCTAAATAACCTACTATTAAGCTAAATTTGATAGAGAGGAAAATTCTACCATCTGAGAAAAATTTTATGGAGCTTGTGAATCAAGGACAATTTTCTATAATGAGTCTAATGAGCTGAAAAGGGCTGTTCTTAAGTTAGTAGTGTAATTTAGAAGGCCCTGCTTTGCTGATTCTATATATGGAGCTGATTTATTGATTAGTTCTGCTGAACTAATTGAAAAAGGCACCAAAGTAGACTGAAAGTTAAAGAATTCTGTGAGGTAGAGATAATAGAAAAAATTTAAATATTTTGATATTGATTTCAAAGAAGTGCAATTAAATCTTTCTGGTAATTAGTAATTTCTTTTCTCTACCAGGATAAATATATTGTGCCTCGGCATAAATACTCACACAGCATAATACAAAGCAAAATTGGCCAACAGTTTTCTGTTGGCCTTTTTATAGGAGGTGAAATGAAGCATAACTTAAAAGAATTTGGGGTTACAAGGGGAACCTTTCAAGGAGAGGTATGCAACTTTACTTGTCCTGTGAGTTGCACAGGAAAATCTTCATGTGTCTAAGACACAAGAGGTATATCCAATCACAACTAAGAGAAGGGGGACCTGCAGAAATTCTTCATAGATGACACCAGATCTGCAGAGCCCTTGTTGCTCTATTTCCAGGTAGTGCAGTGCTCTCCCTCCCATTTCTTTCAGATCTCCCCAGCCATCTGCACCTGTCTCTTGTCCCACTGTGTGGTGTAAGTGTGAGGAAAGTTCTCTGTCTTTGAGCTATGTACAGATTTTGGAGGCACTGCTTGATATTTGAAGGATATGAATGAGGTGCTAGAAGAAAACTACAATATGATAGAGTCATACTGAACTTGCACTTACAAAATGTGCATTCCATGGCCCATTTTCAAGCCATTCTACTTCCTCTTTATCAAATAATTTTCCTTGCAATGAACCTTGTAAAAACTCCTGAACCAGCTAAAAATAGTAATGTATTTTTCCAGGAAGAAAAAGTTGTTTATCACAGGTTCCTTTTGTGAGTGTTGAGGCACATACTACTTTTTATCCATTTTTCATGATTTGATTATGACCAGTCTCAATATACTGTTTAAAAATTACAGTGATTCACCTTTCATTCCTAATTCTATCTGTAGTCTAGATGAGTTAAAACAAAGTTTCTACAAGCACTGCAATCCAGAGGTTTTTGCATTTATATTTAATGCAACAAACAAAAGCCAGAGTAATATAAAAGTCAACATTTTCTGAATTGACTGGGATTTAGGAAAACCTGCAATTGGGAAGTTTGGTTTTGTTTTTTTTTTTTCTACTGACAAACGGCAGCCATTGGAAAATCTTGAACAAGATTTTGTTGCAAAGTTGTTACAAACTCTGAAAGTTCTATTTCATTTGAGATGTAGCCAGAAATAATTTTCACCAGGTTTATTTCAGCCTTTTAGTTTTCTCTATTTGAAACACAAGGACTTCAGGATGGTGGTAGCTTCTGTTAATAATAAATTTGTTTCTGTTGGTAAATTTATTTGCTGTAATAAAACTTTTTAAAATTTGAAAATCCACCTGGTGTGGTTCCTGAAGTAGGGCAGCTGAGGCCCTTCAATTAGCAAAAAAATTGCTAATAGACTGCTGTTGGGGAGAAGAAAGCAGCATGGAATGAATCTGTCTTTTTAGTTGACCCGATAGTCGTACTCCTAATTTGGTGCTCAGTGCTTCAATACCTAAGAAAAATGCCAAGTTTTGAAGGTTGAAGTTATTATATACTAGTGTTTTGCTATGCAGTACTGAAGAAAAAGTGGAAACACTGTGGAAGTGTGTTGCAACTTTAAAATTACATTAACTCTCTGAAATGTAAGAGCAATCCTGGAGTATAAGTGGTTTGCGTAAAATTAGCTCTGAATTTTAACCCTGACTAAAAGTCTACCAATTTTCATGATAATTTCTTTATTTAATAATTTAAAATTTTAAAAATAAACAATGCAATATGAGCCCAAAACCATGTGAAATCACCAACAAGTGGCACAGGAACATTCTGGGCCTATAAAATAAAACCCATAACATTGAAAAAAACAGACTTACTTAGTACTTCTGATATATGTTATTTACTCATTAGCAGATTACATTGAGCAGGATTCCCCATCAACATGTTTTTCATTACTTCAAAGTCAAAAAATACTTCACATTTACCTTTATTCTAAATTCAAAATTACTGTTCTCCAGAGGAGAATGTTCTCCATCATCTTGCACGGTGTTACTGTTTATATAATTTCAAAGTGCATTGTGAAAAGCAGAATGATTGTACATCTTACTCCTGTATACAAAGGAGTAAATTAGGTGCATACATGTGCATGAAGATTACTTATTCTTGGTAATAATCCAAGGATCATAGCTGTCCTTGTATCAAACCAGATTTTTTGCACTATTATAAAGAATTATTTTAATTTTATTTTATTTAAGAAATCTATTAAGCTCAATACTACTGTAATTAGAAGTGAAATTGCTTTATATCTAGTGAAAAATAGCTTTATTTTTCAGAGGCTATACCAGTTCTTCTAATAACTTATTTAATAACTTATTTACTTACTACTTTTGCATGAAAAAGAACATAACTGTTCCAATCTCCAAAGTGCTGTTCTGCATACTTTACAAGCCAAACAAATCAGATGTTGAGCTGCAACAGGCTTTACTGCTTTGAAGGACATCTATATATATGTGCATGTTTGTGCTAGTCTTGTACTCACAAGTAAATAAAGCATATAAAGAGTTTGAATGCCCACTCCTCCCTACAAATCTGGCAATTATTAAAACAAAACAAAACAAACACCCTAAGAAACCAGCAACCAACTGGCTGAAAAAAAAAGGAAAAAAAAAAGAGGAAACTGGTTGAACATTTTAATAGGAACTTTTCTTAGTGTAAATTTCCTTCCAGGGTTCAGGTATTAATAGAACATTGAAATAATTTGTGCTTCACAGCCCTTTGGCAGTGACAGGACTAAAATCTTACACATGTACTTTAATTACAGCAGTGTAATACAATTCTTTGCATAAAGTACCACGAGTCCATGCTGACATCTCTTCAAGCTGTATTCTGCAAGTTGTAATTCCCCTGCACTGTATACTATAGTTGTTTAAAATTAATTATTTAAACATTTTGCAAGAATTCTTTAGTTTTGTTTACCCTTTGTATGAAATAGAACCCGCTCTAGGGTACTCTAAAAATTGTCATTTGGGTAATCATGGTTTTTGTATTTGCTAAAACAAATATAATATTCTGTTCTTTACCTAGTAGCTGTAAACCTCACAAGATATCAATTTCACCATTAATTTCTCTTGGATGTGATCAATTTTTTCAGTTTTATTTGGTTTGGGGTTTTGTTTTGGTTTGGTTTGGTTTTTTTTCTGTGTGTTTTTATTTGTTTTTGTGGGGTTTTTGTTTGTTTTGGTCTTTGTTTGTTGGGTTTTTTGTGTGTGTGTTTTGTTTTTTTTTTTCTCCTACATAAAACATTCTTTTTCTGACTTTGCTTTTAATCCATGCTGCAGAGAGATGCTTTCCCATCATTACATAGCAGACAATTCATCCACAACATCACCTGAGAGACAGGCATTCTGTCCCACTGGGAATGACCTGAAGGCATGAAATGCTAATGCAAAGATCATGAAAATGCACATCAATAAGAAAGCCCAGGAAACCAGTTCTGCCCTGTAACTGTGATGACTGCCACCAGAGAAGAAGAGAGGAATGCTGTTCAAAGGTTCTGTCATTTGGGGAAGGTTCACACCAAAGATCCTGAGCTGAGCATATGAGAGCACTTTAGGTGGTAGATGGAGCAGATGGATAGGAATACCACTGGTAGTAGTGACTGGTATTTCCATGCCAAAGATTTGTAGATGGTCCTTCACCTTTCACTAAACAACAGGGTGTGGCTGCTTTCTGCCCTTGCAAATGTTTATCTGTGGCATTTGTTCTTCAGAGTTATTCCTATTGAGTCTGAGCCTGCACAGAAACCTCTATGAAGGACATACACTATTGCTCTGGGATGAACTTTGCTCAGTGATTTGAATAGTTCAGGAAGAAAGGGAAAAATCAGCTTCTTCCAAAGTCCCCCACCTTTGGCTAGAACTCACCTTCCCATATTCCTCTGTTCTGTATGAAACTATGCAACTTCACAACAGGGACTGCTTAAGAATCCATCTACAGGGTATCACAGAATCAGACCAGAGGAGTGCTGCTACTGCAAGGGTGGTTTTCTTTTTTAATAATTCAAATGGGTATCAGTTGTGATGTCTGATTTTCAGAAACTAGTTGTAGTAGTAAAAAAGTGATCTAGTAATTTCTTCAAGTTGCACATGCTACAACTGTAAAAGAACACCCTAAATTTATTCTTAGATTATCAATCCTTCTTAAACTTAAACCAAAATCAATCAATTCTCCTTAATACCTATAAATGCTTTAAAATGTTACTTCAATTTTTCAAGTCTTCAGTTCACAAAGGAATAGGAATTAGCTCTGCACACATAACAAATTAGTCATATTGATCCTACTAAAAGTACTAAATTATTAGTAATCAGCCCCTCCCTACACAGCCAGCTTTAAAGTCACAAAAAGCCTTTATGAATATCTCTGATACAACCATCTGGGCAATGTAAAAAACCTTTATTTTCTTTCTCAAATCTGTTGTGTGGTTTAATCTTCTTCATTGTTTTATGTTACTTGGGATGTACATGAAGGAAAATATAAAATAGATTTTGCCAGTTTTGCTTTAATGTTCTGGGAGGTGACTAGTGTTCTTAAATGCACTAAAGTTCCACCAAAGGGAAAAAGATAAAGAAGAAGAGAGAAAGTCAATATTCTTTAATGACATTCCAGCTGTCTTAGTTCTCAGAGCCTTGTTTGCAGACAGCCATGTCAGCACTCTAAGTGAAATAAACTTTATTGGCCCAAAGTGCCAATAGTGAATGACTGTATTACAATTGCTGATATGCATACTCTGGTGCCAGAGACTGCTTAGGCAGAATGAATATTGTTGTTATAAATTACTCCTCAGAGTAGAGAAAAAAAAAGTAAACACTTCTGTTCCATTCTCAGACAAGTGGCTGTAGTGAGGTTTATGCCTGTTAGCTTTGCATTTTGAATGAGCAGTGCTTTCTCTACAGGGATCCTGGAGCACTGCTTAGAGATGGTCTTTCAACATTGTATGCTGTGTTTCTCCCACATGAGTGCAATCTTTATGTGTTCCCTCCCCTATCAACACTGTAGCCTTGGGGAGATCTCAAGAAGGATTAAAGAGGTTATTCTTATAACGAGAGTCATATTCAATTATCTTAATTCATAGTGAGTTGTCTTTTTCCAGTGTAAATGTCTAATCAGTTTAAAAAGGGTACTCTAAAAGGGCAAAACTTTGATATCTTTGTACTGGGCAACAATATATACAGTCAATGAACACATGATGAAAGTATTACTGTGATGCATGCTGGTAGTTTCATTATCATATAGTATAAAACCATTTAAGACTAGAATGGTGACTAGTGACTCCAGCACCTATTTCTGTAATAAGGTGCTGTTAGGAGATAAGAACTAGTCTGAATAAATTGCTGAATTCTTCAGTAGAATCTGGACCTTAACCTATAATTTATGCACACTGTATATTCATGATCATCAAATGAGATCCTCTAACTCATGCATATGGAGCAAAATTTTGCAACTTTCTATTCCACACTTCTATGTTTGCTATTTATTATATTTCCAGAAATCTCTTCACAGTTGCACTTGACTCGTTCACTAAATGGCATGTATAGGGAAGAAGCCTATGTGTATGTGTTAACAGTTAAGGCAAGATCAGTGTACATTATGGGTCACAGCCAGATTTTAGTTACTTAATAAAATACAGTATTTCAGTTGGAAAGGATCTTCAATGATAATCTAGTCCAACTGCTGTTGCCTTCATGTTCAGCAGATTGTTAACAGGGAGTTTACAAAACTGCTTCTAAAGAAACACTATTTCTTGTACTGCATTTTTAATGTCTCTCACAAAATGGCCTTCTCTGTCAAAAATGGCATACAGTTCTGTCAGGACATAGCCTCTGACCAGCTCTACTTAGGTATCAGAGTCAATGTCCTCTTGCTTAGCTCTTTCCCTCTCATAGTTCAGTCTTGAAACAATGAACTGGTCCTGACCAGTTGATTATTCTTTGTTCAGGGGCTTCCGTGTCATAGAGGACCACAAAAATTTTCCCATTATCCCTGTGACCAATCCTGTATATTTTCAAAGATGAAGTTAAAGTAATACCGCAGCAAACAGGCAAACCTAATGTTCAAATAAAGTTTATAGCCTGTTCATACAGGCATAAAGTCACCAGAACCAGAATTAATAATTTGTGAATAGATTATCCTCAATATCACATTATCATAAACTGAGACAATGCTTCCCTGTTAATAATCAATGTATTTCTAAGTGAAGTTTTAAAATAAGAGATAGATCTTCACTACAACATTCTCCCACTGAAATTAGGACCAGATTCTTGTTATTTATTAATAATGTTATGAACTAAATATGTAGTTAGATTTTTCTTGCTACTGGAAATACGACAACAGAAAAAAATCTCTTCAGATTGACCTTTGAGCTCCCCAAAAGCCTGATCCTTCAGTCTGGACTTCTGTTTTGTTTGTTCTTTTGTTTCTTGTGCTATTTAGAGACACAAACATATGCAAAGGTTTTTAAATGCCATTAAATTGTTAGGTTCTGAACTCAGACATGGAAATGTCAACACAGTTTGAATTTAGTTCAAATGTGAAAGATCTTTGAAGTTACATGTGCTTAGATTTTGTTCCTAACTTTTGGCCAAGGCCTAGACTACAATGATAAAAATAGCTTGGCAGCATCACATAAACCCAAGCCATCTACATACAACTTAAGTAAATTTTCTGCCTTTGCTGATTAGTATTTTTGGGGCATTGCCACTCTGTATGGTTAAACTGGTATAGTCTTGCCAACAAGATATATTAAACAGTGCAAAAAGCAACTTCATAGCTTAAAAAGCACATCTTTTTGAGTCACATAACCCACAGTTATTTTTGTAGCTGCTGAAGTATAAAAGTCAAGGCTCAGATTTTCTTTCAGAATTGCTGTCTGGAAGCTTGAGGGAAGAGCTGGAATTGTGAAACAACAAATTGTATCCAACCTCCTGTGCTTAATATACAATGGTCTCTTTTTGAATAATTCTGGCATTAACAAATTAAATTGGTAAATTTTTTCTTTATTTTTTTCCCCTAATTAAAAGCATTTTATTAAACAGCCTTAGGTCTACAAGAAGGACACAAAGGAGTTACAGGTGGTATGGATACTCTACTAATGACTTTTAAAATTATATTTCCTGATTATAATCATACTGTGACAATATCTCAAAGTCTCAGCTAAAATTATAAACCATGTGCTAGAGTCTGCAGACACAAACATTGTGAAAGTGTTTCCAGCCCCTGTAAGTCTGCAATTCTTTTAAATCCATAATTTTTATCAATTTAGTTCCTTGGTTTTGTATATGAGTACCATACAGAAGCCTACCTGCTACCAGTGGGGAGGCAATTTTATGTTTCATAGGTGAAAATTAACTACATGATTGCCTTGAAGTCTATATAGGTCTTTCCAAAGTATATAGCAGAACTTATATAGGGTGAATTCTACCCAATTTACCTCCACATCATATTCCCGTGAATGCCCCTTAGATCATACATTATGGACTCTGAAGAACCTAAAGTGCAATGAAATGATTACAATTGCGAATCTGCAGAAAAATGCAAAGAGTTACTGAATTTCATTTCCAAGCCAACCTGTGGCACAAAAAAAAAAAAAAAAAAAACACAAAAAAAACCACCAACCCAAAAAAACCCAAACCAAAATGAAAAAAACAGGGCACACTTTTAAAAAGAACACTACAATTACAACTACACAATAGAGCTAAAGGGAGAGTGTCAAGGTAAGTCTATGTCTTGACCTACTTTTTTCTTTATACTTTCAGGCAGAATTCTTTTTTCACGTTTTAAAATAAATGTAGAGCTTGGGAAATGAATTAGGTTGAGAGAAATGGAAACTGAGCTCCTAGGTGACTTACAGACATAGACCGAGAAGTCAAAGGGTTCTGTACATTCCCAGCAAACCAGTTGAGGTGTCACAAAGAGAGAAGATATTTGGGAGTGAGAAGTGGAGCCTCATCTTCATGTACTTTTTGTCCTTGGCCTTTTAACTGAAGTGTCTGAAATCAGGAACAAAATTAATGCTAGCTTTTGTCATATTAACAACTGCCAAATCATAACTGAACAAACACTTGTATTCCTGTTCTGTACCCTGCATACCAACAAAATTATAACAATTTTGCTCATTAATGTCTTCTGTTATCCATCTTTTCAAACCACCTACATCATATTAATATTTACTTGTCTATTATTATTATCTTTCTTAAGGGAAAAGAGCCAGATGTCAAGTTGCTGAAATCAGTTCATTTTTCTGGTGGGTTCCAACTCTCTCAGCTCCAATTCCAGATCATGAGAAGGTATAGATATAAAATAAGGATGAAAATCCCCTGAAAGAGAGTCCTTTTTTATCCCTTCACAAAATCACAGAATCACAGAATGTTAGGGACTGGAAGGGACCTTGATAGATCATCTATTCCAATCCCTCTGCTGGAGCAGGATCACCTAGATTTATAGATTTATCACCTTGTTTATAGATCTCATTCACTTTCAGAGAATAGATGTATACAGGTGTATAACCATACCAGTAAAATACAGATGTGCGACATAGAGGTAGGAGAGGAATGCTGGGCAGGGGTATCTGAGCATATACTACTGTTTCTCTGACCATTGCTAAATCCAAAGCACTTTCAGTAGTCACCTCTGTTTATAGACTGTGTCTCTGCAGTTACAGTTCAGAGACAAATGTTTAGATATGCTGAAGTTAATGAAAATATACTAAATCTAAACTTTTCTGCATGAGGGCCTTTAGAGTGTAAAAAAGAGTCATTCCTCAGTTTACTGAACAGATAATCTTATGGAATACACATCTACTCCTCCACATACTGCACATTTATATCTATCATGTTCCTCCTCTTTTGTCTCAAGCATAAGCAGATATCATGCTAAAAGCCTCTTCTTCATTCCCAGAAAGGAAAGAAAAATCCCACAACAAAAGAAGGATGAAGGTGTGTGTTATTCACAAAGCAAGTCTCTTCTCTGGGAACATTAGTTCTCTGGTGTTACATGCTATAGTAAGGTGCATTTAGCATCTGGAATTTAGGTATTGAAGTAACTATATCCTGTCTAAGAACATGAGATAGGCCATGCAGGATACATCCAGCCCAGTATTTTGTCCCGAAAAAGAACAAAAGCAGATATTGGCAGATAATTACAAGAATAGATGCTTATGACACATTTTAGTCCACCAGTTACTAAATTGGGACTTTAGGAGCAGATGTAGTTCTTATTAATACTTATTAATCCCTGGCATCTTTCTCTCGTGAGCAACAAAATTTGGGAACCATTTACAGTAGTGCTTTTATTTGGTTGCATTTGTTTGATATTTGGTTGCTCTTCTCAGTGACATCCAATGATAGGACAAGGGGCAATGGGTGCAAGCTGGAACATAGGAGGTTCCATGCAAATGTAAGGAGAAACTTTTTCACATTTGAGGTTAACACTGGAACAGGCTGCCCAGAGAGGTTGTGGAGTCTTCTTCGGAGGCATTCAAAACCCATCTGGATGCATTCCTGTATGACCTGATCTAGGTGATCCTGCTCTGGCAAGGAGGTTTGACTAGATGATCTTTTGAGGTCCCTTCCAATGCCAAACATTCTGTAATTCTGTGATATATTTATGGAATGAAATTCAGAGGTTAGGAGAACGGTATACACTTCAAGGCATAAGCATACAGAAAAAACACCAGAAGCTACTAATTTTTGTTGCTGCCATAGCAAGAAGGATGCCTTACTATAGTTATTCTGAACATAAATTATAGTAAAAAATATATATAGCAGAAAATATCTTCACTGCATGCTGTAACAGGCATAACAAACCTGCCCAATTTTGGCTCTGTATTGCTGTGGGAGGGGTGTTAATGACCTATTGGAATGGAAGCTGATTACAGGTCTCATTAAACAAATGGTGGAGTAAGCATTCAAATACCCTGAGTAGTAAAGCCAGCTGTATAAGCAGGAGCCAAAAACCACTGCCACCTGACAAGATCACTTTGTCTAAAGAAATGCACGAAACTGAAAAATGGGTGTTCCCATTATGTAAGTGATGGCATAAGCAGCTGGCAGGGAGCCCTTGCGGAGGAACACACATGGGACAGTTGTTGGTCGTTTAAGTGAGGACAGAGAAGCCCAAGGCTTCACAGAACAGTTATTCAGATGCAAATTAGTCCCGTGACTAATCATATATATCAGATACATATGTTCCCTCAAAAAAAAAAAAAAAAAAAAAAAAAAAAAAAAACAAAAAAAAATCCCCACCATTTTTTTTCTACTGACAAAAAAAAAAACTTTTGAAAGTTTCAGATTTCAGCTACTGGTCAGTGAAATAGTGAACAGTAACTGTAGCGTGGCTTCTTGACTGCTTTTGCTTCATCTGCTTACACTTCTGCAGGATACTTAAGATACACAGTATTTACTTACCCCCCCTACATTTAGTCTTTAGAAATACTTCAGTTACTTCATCTGTAAAATGGACACCACAGAGAATTTGTTTGGAAAGATCCAGAATAACTATTGAAGAAAAGTGCTTCATAAAGATAAGGTGTTAATTATCCCTAGTCCACCTGCCTACTTTCATAATGAATAGTGTCTGTCAGTGAAAAAAACCCAAACTAATACTTTTTTTAACTAATCAAACAAGTTAGAAAATAGTAAAAAAAAAACCCACAACAAAATCCTTAAGGCTTGTTGCAAAAGATAAGCAAGAATAATAAAGGATAATGAAAAAGTATTTATTTATAGCACATGCTTTTATTTCAGAAATAAAGATTATGAAATATTCTTATTTCAGTGAATGTGTAATAACAGAAAATAATGGAATTCTACATTTCATATATTGTTCCCAGCTTCAGCAGATGAAACTGATAAAGTTTTGGAACTCAGAAGCACCTTCTGATGGAATTTATGCAGCTGTTATCTCCATGGCGCTTCTGAATGGTGGTGTATTGTTCAGGGTATACTGGTACATGTTTACTAGAACGTGTCTGTTAGTCAGTAGGTGCACATACTCAGTCCCAGGTGCATGTATGCAACTTATAAATCAAAAATATATTTTAAAATATACCCATTTCTTTTATAACCTTGAATCTTCAGTGCACTTTGAAATCAGAAATTAATTTGCTCTAATAATAGTCCTGTGAGTTATAGGGGAGTCTTTACCATTATTCCTGTATTACAGAGAAGGGAAACTGAGATAAGGTGACTTACTACAGTAAGCATGAATTGTTTGCACAGCCAGCATCATGGTCTCTCTCATGTTTCCAGTTAACTAGCCAGTGCTGTCCCTCTGGAAAGCTTAATTCTTACGTTACATGTACTGTGTCTTGTGACACTTTCACATCAAAGGCTCCCTGAGTGACACCTGGCACACAGCTGGTGATTTGTTTCATCTGTGCACTTTACATCCTGACAGGGTAAAGCAAAGTCAAAGCTGACCCACAGGGACAGGTGGGAAGTCTCTGGCCTCCATGCAGTAGGTTCAGTCATTGCTGTAGAGATCCTGTAATGTGATTACAGAACCAGCTTAGAGGGTTTTGCTGCTGACTCCATCCTAATGACTAAGTCTGCCTTTATAGAGACTACACTTATTACCCTTCAACCAGGACCCCAGAAAGAATGCAGACAGCATTCTTCCTCAATGCCTCCTGAAAATACTTCAGAAGATAAATAGATTAAATTTCTTCAGGCATCATATTTTGCATCAATAACAGTATTTGTAGAGACCAGGCCTTGTCCTCTGCAACCACTTTTCCTGCTTTGGGATGCCAAAAGGAGCAGTTTGTTTCACTGTTGCAAGTAGGATACTGAGCATCCTCCCAGGGACCACTTCTGCAATCCACAAATAAGACTGTACTTCTACAACTGTTACTAAAATAGTATCTCCCTGTGATTCTGTGAGGACTGGCAGCAATGAAACTTGGTTTCTTACAACACTTTAAATTGTTGACTACCAGCTTTGACAGTTGGGACAGACACCTCCATTATGACAGTTATGATGATATAGCACTAAACTTGCACCTCAGGTTTTCCCTCAAGCATGGCTATTTATAGAAAGTTCTGATACATTTAGTGTCCCCTACCCATTTATCTTCATAGCTGGAAGAAATTAATTGTCCTTCAGACCTTTACCTATCAAACTGTATCACTAACTTTATCTTCCTCCTAGATGGGGAGAGACACACACTGAACATGATTGTATACATTCTGTTTCCTTAGGTGAAGAGGCAAAAATGTTAATATATACCTTATTGTTTTCTCTAGTCTGACTAGATAAGGGTGCAATACTTGCTGAGCCTACCAAAGAAAATCTCTGTCTGTGATTCTGAGAAAGTAAGGTGGAAGGGTCATGTTGGAGTGTAAGGCTGTGTACTTCCTTTTGGAGGAATGCCACTGAATGGTCGATGCGTGTTTCTATGGAATCAGAAAGTTTGGCTCATACATGGCTAGATTTGATTATCCAGTTTAAAGCAAACATAAGCAAAAACAGTAAATCAAACCTAACATGTCAAAATACATTAGAGTACGTGCCGTCTATTGACAACAAAAAATTGCATACATGAATGAGCATTTCCTGCAATAATCTCTTATGGGAACTTCTTTCATTGACTGCACGTATGTCAGAGATGTGAGAATTCTACTAAAATGCAATGACCTGCCATGCAAACACCAGCCTTTGAAGAGAGCTTTTGTTTACCAATTGCTGTTTCACGTGACTCTTTAAGATGTATTAGACTTTTGCGTAGATAGGAACTATTTAAAAATCTTTTCCTGTTTTTTCAATGTGTTGACTCAGTAATGTACCTGCAGAAATTGGAGACAGTAACTTGCTCATCATACCTTGGAGATGTATTTGTCAGAGCAGGATTCTGCTTATAACCTTAAAGGGTTTTATAAATAACCATTAATGCTGCGGCTCTGCCTTTCTAATAATGAACAAAATTTCACCTCTTTTGGCTATTATTTAGCCAGTGAAAAACACTTGGCCCTATTGCACATGATGACTTTCTAAAACTTACATAGGACAAAATTTAAGGCGCTCATGAAGAGTCACTAAAAAAGTCTAATATTTTATGAAAAACAGGTTTCCTATTTTTTTTGTGCTCTTCATACCCCACTGGAGACAGGATCCAGGATGGTGTGATGCAGCGTGACAAGAGTTGTGTTTGTAGCAGTGAATATCCAGCCTCATCTGCAGCACCTCTGACCTAACAGCTACTCAGGGTCTCTGACTATATAAAAGACCTTCAGATAACTTGGCATACCTTTATAGAAAAACATGCAAACAATATCAGTGAAGATTGTTAACTCATTTTTTTCCAGAAGGAAAAAGAAGTGGCACTCTGTGGTCTTTTGATTATATCACCATTTTTCTCAAGACCATCTCATGTTTTTTGACTTGTACCATTTGATCTTAAAAAGTCATTGCTAATTTATTGGAGGGTGAGGAGAAGACATTTTGTTTTGTTCATTTTCTGACTGTCAAGAGAGATTAGAAAGGTTTCTTTAAGTTCTTCTTCAGATCATTGAAGAATATATGAAGAATCACATCATTATAGATCTATTTTAAAATAGGCTCTGAAATAGTCTTCCTACTGTCTGTCACCCTTGGCAGCTCTGTCTCTTTATCAGTCTCTTACAGCATTCAGAGTCACCTGCATATTCCTCAGTTTAACTCAGTGGGACAAATTCTGGCTTTTAAATATACCCACATTGCTTGAAATGTCCAAAGCTGTCTAGAACTATTTTGCTATATGACTTCAATCATTAATGAAATTTGTAGAGCTACATCCCCCAGCTGCCTTTGCAAATCTGCTGTTTTCTATAGTAGGATTCCTGAAACTGTTTGCAATGGGAAAATTTTAGCACTATAGAATGAAGTCTAATAAGGTATTATCTTCTTCATGTAACTCAGTGGAGAACTAAACATGTGCAAGCACAGGCTAGAAAATTATTTCCGTTTCAATCTTCTTGAAACAAAAAATTTAGATTTTCCATTTAAGGGAACTACAGGTTTCTATTAGGAAAATAGATTGCACAACAGCAATGGTATACTTTAAAATTTTCACAATCAAAAGAAAATGTTAAGCATCAGTAAAATGAAATATTTTCAAAGTCTCAGTATAGAGATTTTGAAAAAAAGAATATTGAAACTCAGAAGTCTAAAAGGGAAGAGACTTTCCAGTCTTCACTACTCTTGTTAAAAAATTTTCATGACTACTTACCCAATGTCTTAAGATCTCTACAATGTAGCCTCTGAAATATGTTATTTGTAATTTCTTAACACTTTATAAACAGACTTTTCATATAGAATAGGATCTACTTTTCATCCATTTAGATATGTAGACTCTCAGATGGCAGCAAACTCTTTATAGACAAAGCTAGGCAATCAACAGAGCAGATGACATGGGAAACAGCAGGACAAAAGCACCTTGTCCAGTCTACCCTCTGTGTGCTATTGAAAATTTCTTTCCATAGTTTCTTCTTTCAAAAAGCACAAGTCCAAGAAGTGTAGGGCACAGTGAAATCACCAACAAATCAGCACAGATGCCTTGTGCAAGCTGAAAGGGAGAGGTATCCTTAGACAATTGAGGGATGACTCCCTATAGTCTGCTAACAGATCAGTCCTCACTTACAGGCAGCGAAAGCAATGCTGGGGTGCACATCACACAGTCCAGAGGGGTCTGTGTCTAGCTTCTTTGTAGTAGGTGAGAACAGGAAAGTGGGATGTTACTTCTGATCCTGATACTGGCTAGAAAAATGTCCTGAGCATACCTGTGGTCCTTAGTCCAGCAATAAGTAACATCTTTGAAAAGTACTTTTTAGCTACTGAGTATAAGAACATGTTTAAGGTAATGCTAAATTATTATTATCCTTGTTTGTATGCAATACCTCAGTTTGCAAATGTCACCGAAGTGACTTCCCCAAGCCAAAACGTCAACCTCATACCATTCACATAGGATGGGAATTTAAATCCCCTTTGGCAAGGGGATGGTTGAATGGGACCTAATTTGCTGCATACTACACTCTGTTCTGCTAAACGGCAGGGCATTTGCCAGCAGCAGAATTCCAAGCATCTTTACCACAGCATAATCTGGATGTTTGCCTCGCACATACTCCCAACATGGAGTTTTGCAGGTAGGACTAGCAAAGAAATACTTGGGTTGGTATCCTGAAACAGATCAGCTCTTCACAGATCACAGACACAGAACTAACAATCAGTGCCAGTTTTACAATCATTTATACATATATATTTGTACATATATATATGTTTGTACATATATATTCTGATATTTAATAAAAATCATATAATAG